>CAUYQV010037718.1:0-10363 GCA_963574575.1 Galagoides demidoff
CCTGTGGTCCCAGCTACTTGGGAGGCAGAGGCAGGAGACTCGCTTGAGCCCAGGAGTTGGAGGTTGCTATGAGCTGTGATGCCATGGCACTCTACCCAGGGGGATAGCTTGAGGCTCCATCTCAAAAAAAAAAAAAAGGAAATGTATGTAGGCATAGTAGTTGAGAGCCCTAGGTGAGTTCCTAGTCAACAGTATCAAGGGCAATGTATCTTGAAAAATATTTATAACTTAGTCATTTTTCCACTCAATTTTTCCCAATATAAATGCAAAAAATGTAATGTAAATCATCTTGGACATCTGCCCAATTGAACCATCAGCTGTTTTTTTGTTTTGTTTTGTTTTGTAGAGATAGAGTCTCACTTTATTGCCCTGGTAGAGTGCTGTGGCGTCACACAGCTCACAGCAACCTCCAACTCCTGGGCTTAGGCGATTCTCCTGCCTTAGCCTCCCGAGTAGCTGGGACTACAGGCGCCCATCACAATGCCTGGCTATTTATTTATTTATTTATTTTTGTTACAGTCTGGCCAGGGCTGGGTTTGAACCCACCACCCTTGGTATATAGGGCCAGCACCCTACCCATTGAGCCACAGGCACCACCCACCCTCAGGTGTTTTGTCCCCATTGCTATCTGACTGCAACATCTGAGACCTGCAACTGAGAACCACTTAGCTGAGCCCAGTCAACCTACAGAGCTGTAGAGTACAGTAAAATGTTTTTTTCTTCTAAAAAGAAAGTTTTGCAGTAGTTTGTATTACAGGAATAGATAATTGGAACAGCCAGATGAATACCTCTCTGGGTGGGTGGTCAGATCTTCACAAATTATGTCTTTAGGTTCCTTCTTAGGATTTCAGATCCTCCTGTCAAGTGACTGTGGACTTGTCTGTTCATCACCATTCCTACTGGCACCATTCTCTTCTGTACTCTCCTTATCTCCCATTGTCAAAATTATTCCAGCCTTTAATCTCTCTTCTGCAACCCATCCTGCACTTAATCTGAAGGAATGTTTGCATATTAAATTTTCTTAAAACACAGTTTTCATCATGTTTCTTTCAATTCAATATTTTTGGCAATATTTAGCATAAATAATTAGAATTTCATCTTTCAGTACAACCTATATTGAATTTTTGCTTATAGGTTTTATACCTTAAAGAATTATGAAATTATTAACTTATTTCCACACATAGAAAATTCCAGAATTTTGGCTGGGCATGGTGGCTCACACCTGTAATCCTAGCACTCTGGGAGGCTGAGGTAGGTAGACTGCCTGAGCTCAGGAGATTGAGAACTGCCTGAGCAAGAGCCAGACCTCATCTCTAAAAATAGCTAGGCACTGTGGCAGGCGCCTATAGTCTCAGCTACTTGGGAGACTGAGGCAAGAGAATCACTTAAGCCCAAGAGTTTGAGGTTGCCATGAGCTGTGATGCAATAGCACTCTACTGAGGGCAACAAAGTGAGACTCTGTCTCAAAAAAAAAAAAAGAAAGAAAGAAAGAAAATTCCAGAATTTTATGTGACAATTTTGTTTCATTTTGTTCTTTTGGCTTCTTGATCTTTTTTTTTTTTAAGACAGAGTCTCACTATGTTGCCCTTGGTAGAATGCCATGGCATCACAGCTCACAGCAACCTCAAACTCTTGGGTTTAAGTGATTCTCTTGCCTCAGCCTCCCAAGTAGCTGGGACTATAGGTGCCTGCCACAACACCTATTTGTTTTGTTGTTGTTGTTGCAGTTGTCATTGTTGTTTAGCTGACCCGTGCCGGGTTCAAACCCACCGGCCTGGGTGTATGTCACTGCTGGCCTACCCACTGAGCTACGGGTGCCACCTGAACTTTTTTTTTTTTAAAGACAGAGTTTCATTCTGTCTCTGGCATTAGCCAGAGCAGCAACCTAGCTCACAGCAACATCAGACTTCTAGGTTCAAGAATCCTTCTGCCTCAGTCTCCCAAGTAGCTGGGATTATAGGTACCTGCCACAATGCCTGGCTAGTTTTTCTATTTTTATTTTTTTTTAATTTTTATTATTTATTTTTTTGAGAGTTTCACTATGTCATCCTCAGTAAAGTGCCATTGTGTTGCAGTACATAGCAACCTCAAACTCTTGGCCTTAAGTGATTCTCTTGCCTCAGCCTTCCAAATAGCTGGGACTACAGGTGCCTGCCACAACACCTGGCTATTTTTTGTTATTGTTGTTGTGGTTGTCATTGTTATTTACCTGGCCCAGGCTTGAACCCACCAGCCCTGTGCATGTGGCTGGTGCCCTAACCACTGACCTATGGGCGCCGAGTCAAGTTTTCTATTTTTAGTAGAAACAGGGTGTTAGGCTGGTCTCCAACCTCTGAGCTCAAGGGATGCCCCCACCTTGGCACTATCCCAAAGTTCTAGGATAGTGGGTATGAGCCAATGTGCCCAGCCTTTATGTGGCAATTTAAAAGGATATTTGGGTGGCTCCTATGGCTCAGCTGGTAGTCCGCCAGCTCCATATACTGAGGGTGGTGGGTTCAAACCCAGCCCTGGCTGAACTGCAATAAAAAAATGGCTGGGCATTGTGACATGTGCCTGTAGTCTCAGCTACTCAGGAGGCTGAGGCAGGAGAATTGCCTGAGCCCAGGAGTTGGATGTTGCTGTGAGCTGTGTGACTCTACGGAGGGCAATAAAATGAGACTCTGTTTCTACAAAAAATAAATAAATAAAAGGATATTTCAAAAATTAATAGTTTTATATGTGAGGGACCCAAGTTTATTTTGCAAACATATTTTGATTTCCATCTTTGTGGAAATAACTGCAAGGTACTGTACTATTATTTAGGTATAAGGAAGTTCATTAAATCTTAATTCTCAGATCTTGCAGAATTACTGGAAACTACATGTGCTATATTGGTGCCAGATATGTCATTTATAGATCACCCTTTCATAAGGCAGTAAACTACTTCATATGCCCAGATCATTTTCTTTCTGGAAAAGATGCATTGTGTCAGCATGGTTACCATGTGTGGTAATTGATAATGTCTGTGCCACATGGCTTACTTCTACCCTTGTCCGACACAGCTATTCTACCACCTATGATTACCATATGTTACAGCACTCTGGGTTAATGGAATCATTTCCATCTTCCCTTCTAGTCGCAAATGTCACTGTGGCTCAATTCCATCAGCTACCCTAAGAATAAAGTATTAGTGCTATCTAAACATAGAAGACATCTCTGTGAAGAGTTTTCATAGTTAGTTGACTATTTCATTTTCTTTTGAAAAAATTTATATATTTTTAAATTTTCATTTTCAAAAGGAAGTAGGTTTCTTTCTTTCTTTTTTGAGCCTATTTCAACTGCTGCAAAGCAAGTGGGGCTTTTTGATGACTGTTCCAGAGTGAGCAATAGGCATCTGCTGACTAGAATAGGACATGATCGATATAATTCCTGCATGTATTTATTCTAAGTAAATATGGATGATAATAAAGGTACATTTTTACCACAAAGCAACTTTTTTGATTTTTATAAACTGAAAACTAGAAAAATGTTGAAATATATATTTTTTTAGGGTTTTTTTTTTTTTGAGACAGAGTCTCACATCATTGTCCTCGGTAGAGTGCTGTGGTGTCACAGCTCACAGCAACCTCCAGCTCTTGGGCTTAAGTGATTCTCTTGCCTCAGCCTCCCAAGTAGCAGGGACTACAGGTGCCTGCCACAACGCCTGGCCATATTTTTGTTGCAGTTTGGCTGGGGCTGGGTTTGAACCCGCCACCCTTGGTGTATGGGGCTGGTACCCTACTCAGCCACAGGTGCCGCCCAAAATTCATTATTTTTGGTCAACAAATGCTTATAGCTCCTTCACTAGACCAGTAATCTTCTTTTTTTCCCTTCTTTTAAAGACAGTCTTATTTTGTCGCCCTTGGTAGAGTGCTGTGGTGTCATAGCTCATAGCAACTTCCAACTCTTGGGCTTAAGTGATCCTCTTGCCTTGGTTCATACACCCTTGGTATATGGGGCCAGCACCCCACTCACTGAGCCACAGGCTCTGCCCTGAAATAGATTTTTAATAGAGTCAATTAATTTTAAAATAATAATTCATTACAGAAGGAACATATCACATGTTAGCCACTTACTGTGCCATCATCAAATTACCTTTTTTACCCCTGCCCTCCTCCTCTTTCATAAGCAGGTCATAATACGTTAAAAGATAATTTTGCTCCCACAAAGAACCATGCTTCATAAGAAGAAGGATTGTCATTGTTAAAGGTTGTTAAAACATAAAGAAAAAAGGCCGGGTACAGTGGATCACTGCTGTAATCCTAACACTCTGGGAGACCAGGGCAGGTGAGTTGCCTGAGTTCAGGAGTTGGAGACCAGCCTGGGCAAGAGTGAGACCCCTGTCTTTCCTAAAAATAGAAAAATTACCTGGGTGCTGCTGTGGTGGGGGCCTGTAGTCCCAAATACTTGGGAGACGGAGGCAGGAAGATTGCCCAAGCCCAAGAGATTAAGGTTGCTGTGATGATGACATGGCACTCTACTCAGGGCGACAGTATAAGACTCTGTCTTTTAAGATAAGAGAGAGAGGCTCAGCGCTTGTGGCTTAAGTAGCTAAGGTGTCAACCACATACACCTGAGCTGGCTGGTTTAACTCCAACCGGGGCCCATGAAACAACAATGACAGCTATAACCAAAAAATAGCCAGGCGTTGTGGCGGGCGCCTGTCATCCCAGCTACTTGGGAGATGGAGGCAGGAGAATCGTTTTAGCCCAAGAGTTGGAATTTGGTATGACCTGTGATGCCACAGCACTCTACCCAAGCAACAGCTTGAGGCTCTTGTCTCAAAAAAAAAAAAAAAAAAAAGAGAGAGAGAGAGAGAAAAGATTAGGTGCTTGCTTCAGAAGCACATATACTAAAATTGGAATGATACAGAGATTAGCATGGCCTCTGTGTAAGGATGACATGCAAATTTGTGAAGTGTTCCATATTAAAAAAAAAAAAGAAAGAAAAACCAATTAGAACCTGTTTTGAGGACTTCTTTGCTTTTAAAAACTGGTGAAATACAGTGCATGTGATCCTGTTATTACCTGACATGAAAATTTACAGCTTTGGACTTGCTGCAATATGACCATATTTGCCAGTGATAGAAAATAAATAGAAAATTATTGTAGCAGTGACATTTTTGGCAGCAAATAGGGATGATTTTTTAATTATATTATTGATATGAAAAGTTTCTATCTGAAAACATTTCTGTGTTCTCTGTGTTTTCAGTTGCCAGGTATTCTTTTTCTCCTGACTAGTCAATTTGATGACATAATCAAATTAAATTTTTTTTTGCAGTGTTTTTTTTTTTTCTTTTTCTTTTTGGCCAGGGCTAGGTTTGAACCCACCACCTCTGGCATATGGGGCCGGCGCCCTACTCCTTTGAGCCACAGACACCGCCCAATCAAATTAATTTTTTAAAACTATTTACATATTAGCCTTCTAGGCAGTTTTAAAAATATGATTGAAAAAATACACATTTTTATACTTGTAACATTCATCATTAGGCCTAACCTTAACCATTTACATAGACTACTGGATTTAGGCTACTGGATTTGAGCTATATATGCATTATAATTATTATATTCTCTGAAAGATATAAAATGTCAATATTTTATGTAAACATAAAGTATGTTTTACTATTTTAGATATGATATTAGCTTCAAATCAATGATTTTTTTTATACTTACCAAATCAAAATTAGGAAGCCGGGCGTGGTAGCTCACACTGGTAATCCTAGCACTCTGGCAGGCTGAGGCGGGTAGATGGCTTGAACTCAGCAGCTCAAGACCAGCCTAAGCAATTCAGTGAGACCCTGTCTCCACTAGTAACAGAAAAAACCAGCTGGGCATTGTGGCAAGTGCCTGTAGTCCTTGCTATGCTAGATGCTGAGGCAAGAGGATTGCTTAAGCCCAAGAGTTTGAGGTTGTTATGAGCTATGACACCATGGCACTTTACCTAGGGCAAGGGACTAAGATTCTGTGTCAAAAAAAAAAAAATTAGGAGTTTTTTTGAAATAATATATCTATTTTTTCTTACATGTGTAAATAGATAAAACTGGCATACTTCAAAAAAAATAGTGGGTTCTAGGCTTTCATAGCCAAGCCAATAATAATGAGATTAATGAGAAATTATAGACTTCTCTTAGTTATAAGCACTAATTTTTCATATATCAAATATTATATTAAGGGTTAATAGGCTATTTTTTAATTTTAATTTTAATTTATTTATTTATTTTAATTTTTTTTTTTAAAGGGCACTTTGTCACCCTTGGTAGAGTACTGTGGCATCACAGCTCACAGCAACCTCCAGCTCATGGGCTTAGTTGATTCCTTTGCCTCAGCTTCCCGAGTAGCTGGGACTACAGGCACCCACCACAACATCCAGCTATTTTCTTGTTGGAGTTTGGCTGGGGCCATGTTTGAACCCACCACATTCAGTATATGGGGCCGGCACCCTGCTCACTGAGCCACAAGCGCTGCCCTTAATTTTTAATTTTAATTATTTACTTTTTTTGAGACAGAGTCTCATGCTGTCACCCTTGGTAGAGTGCTCTGGCGTCAGAGCTCACAGCAACCTCAAACTCTTAGGCTTTAAGTGAGTCTCTTGCTTCAGCCTCTCAAGTAGCTGGGACTTACCAGCTTACTTACCACAGGGACTTACCACAACACCCAGCTGTTTTTAGAGAGGAGGTCTTGCTCTGGCTCTTGCTGTTCTGGAACTTGTGAGCTCAGGCAATCTACCCACCTCGACTTCCCAGAATGCTGGGATTACATGGCGATGAACTATTTTTTAGAAGTTTTAGAATTACAGAACAGTTGAGTAGAAAGCAAAGAATTCCAATATATGTCTTCTCGTACCTCAGTATTCACCGAGTTTCTCCCATTATTAACATCTTACATTAGTGCAGTACAAGGGTTATAATTGATGAGCCTTGATACAGACTTTTTTTTTTTTTGGATACAGACTCTTAACTCTGTCACACAGGCTAGAGTGCTGTGGTGTACAAGCCTAGCTCACAGCAACCTCAAATTCCTGGGTTCAAGTGATACTCCTGCCTCAGGCTACTTACTGAGTAGCTGGGACTACAGGTGCCTGCCAAAACATCTGGCTACTTTTTTCTATTTTTAGTAGATACAGGCTCTCACTAAATTGCTTGGGCTGGTCTTGAACCCTTGAGCTCAAGTGATCCTCCTTCCTCACCCTCTCAGAATGCTAGGATTACAGGTGCAACCCACTACACTTGGCTCCTGATGAGCCAATACTAATACATGGTTATTAATGAAAGTCCACGGTTTACAGTAGGTTCACTCTTGCACATTCAATGGATTTTGGCAAGTATATAATAGCATGTATCTACCATTACAGTATCCTACAGAATATTTTTTACTGCCCTAAAAATCCCATGTGTTCCACCTAGTCATCCTTCCCCTCCTTCCCTGTGAGCCACTGGCAACCTGTCCTTAACTTCTAATTTTAGGAACTAATTTACTGTTAACTTTGCTTCAAGTAAACTCATTGTTCAGTAACACCTTGGGAGGCTTAAACTTGCTTTAACATTGGCCTAATCCACTTATAGTTCTCTTAAATATACAATCCATTTTTATAGTTCTTAAGGTATTATTTGTTATTGTACCAATTGGGATTTAGTTAAGAACAGAGAGAATTAAATACAGAAAATTGATTACATAAATGATAGAAAAGCTAAAAAGCCAAAATTTCCTTCTTTAATTCCTAAAAGATTAGGAAGTCGGAAGCCTCTACCATCTCAAGGTTAAAGGGCAAATGGAGGAAGATAATGTTTTTGGAGCTCAGAGCTCAGAGTCATTGGCAAAAGTTGGAATCCCAGTGGACACCTTCAGGGGAAGGAAAGCTACAAAGGGGACACACAGGCCTCAGGACTGAGATAAGAGACAAGGTTTTTCTCCATCCTTCCCACCTTCCAATTTCTTGTTAGTGCCTCCTGCTTGGCAAATCCTAGCTGAAAGTCAGCTGTCATAGGAGCCTAGTGAATACAGCCTGAAAGGGTCAGCACTTCTATACAGAGCAGAGCAAGGGAGAAGAAATGGACATAAGAGAAAAAAGGACAAAGATTGACACAGTAATCAACTATTTTTAACTTCAAAAATCAACTTTATTCATAATTATATTTTGCCTACTCCAATCTGAAGATAAAAATCAACTTTATTGATATATAATTTACATATATATACTTATACAACATATAATATACTTATTTTAAGTGCACACTTTTCCTATGTTGTCTGGGCTGGAGTGCAATGGTTAGCCACAGGCACCATCATTATGCACTAAACTCCTGAGCACAAATAGCCCTCCTGCCTCAGCTTCCCAAGTAGCTGAGACTACAAGCACTCACCAACTGTGCCTAGCAATGGTTTTTGACAAATAAATACATCTATTTGTGGTTACCCCCAGTCAAGATATAGAACTTTTTTTTTTTGAGACAAAATCTCACTCTGTTGCCCTGGGTAGAGTGTTGTGGCATCATAGCTCAATAGCAACCTCAAACTCTTGGGCTCAAGTGAGCCTCTTGTCTTAGCCTCCTGAGTAGCTGGGACTACAGGAGCCCTCCACTAAGTTTGGCTAGTTGTAGAGATGGGGTCTTGGTCTTTTTTTTTTTTTTTTGAGACAGAGCCTCAAGCTGTCCCCCTGGGTAGAGTGCTATGGCATCACAGCTCATAGCAACCTCCAACTCCTGGGCTCAAGCGAGTCTCCGGCCTCTACCTCCCAAGTAGCTGGGACCACAGGCGCCTGCCGCAATGCCTGGCTATTTTTTTTGGTTGTAGCCATCATTGTTGTTTGGCGGGCCTGGGCTGGATTCAAACCCACCACCTTAGGTGTATGTGGCTGGTGCCTTAACCACTTAAGCCACAGGCGTCGAGCCAGGGTCTCGGTCTTGCTCTTGCTTAGGCAGCAATCCACCTGCCTCAGCCTCCCAGAGTGCTAGGATTACAGGTGTGAGCCATTGTGTCTGGCCAATATACTGACCTTTTTAATTACTTCACAAAGTTCCTTCTTGCTTATTTGCCATGAATCTCCCACCCCACTTCAGTCTCAGACAGCCAAGAATCTACTTTCTCTTACTATAGGTTAATTTTGTCTATTTTAGAATTTATATAAATTTCATTATACAATATGCACTCTTTTGAGTCTGGATTTTCTTTTTTATTTCTTCTGAGGTGGGATTACAAGCTGCTAGGATTACAGGTATGGACCACCATGCCTGGTCCAGTATATTTGTGAGATTAATCTATGTTATTGTGTTTAGCAGTAGTTAATTTTTATTGCTAAGTAATATTCCATTGTATGAATACATTAATTTGTTTATCCATTCATGTGCTGATGGACATCTCGGTTGTTTCCAGGTTTGAGCTGTTGTGAGTAAAATTTTTACATTTATGTGTAAGACTTTTTTGTGTTTAGGGGGGTGTGTGTTTGGTGGAGATATTTTATCTCTCATGAGGAAATATCTGGGAGAGAAATTGCTAGGTGATATAAGAAACTGCCAAACTGCTGGTTCTGTGGCTCACACCTGTAATCTTATCACTCTGGGAGGCTGAGGCAGGTAGATTGCTTGAGCCCATGGGTTCAAGACCAGCCTATGGCAGAGCGAGACCCTGTCACTACTATAATACAAAAAATTGAGGCAAGAGAACTGCTTGAGCCCAGGAGTTGGAGGTTGCTGTGAGCTATGATGTTGCCAAGGCACTCTACCCAGGGTGACAGCTTGAGACTCTGTCTCCAAGAAAAGAAAAGAAAAGAAACCTCCAAACACAATTTTTTTGGTTTTCTTTATTTTTAGGGAAGGGTAAAAGGGGGGAAAATAAGAAAAACTGAGACAGAAGAGCTACCAAATCCACTGGGGAGGGAGGGGGAGGTCAACAATTCTCAGTGTATGTTTTGTTTGTTTGTTTTGGACAGAATCTCACTTTGTCACCCTCAGTAGAGTGCCATGGCATCATAGCTTACAGCAACCTCCAACTCTTGGGCTCAAGTGATTCTCTTGCCTCAGCCTCCTGAATAGCTGGGACTATAGGAGCCTAGTATTTTTAGAGAAGAGGTCTGGCTTTGGCTCAGGCTAGTCTCAAACTCCTGAGCTTAAGTGATCTACCCACCATGGCCTCCCAGAGTGCTAGGATTATAGGTGTGAGACACTGCATCTGGCCCTCAAAAATTCTTTTTAACGGTGCCTGTGGCTCAAGTGGCTAAGGCGCCAGCCACATACACCTAAGGTGGCAGGTTTGAATCCCCAGACCGGGCTCGCCAAACAACAATGATGGCTGCAACCAAGAAATGGCCAGGCGTTGTGGCAGGCGCCTGTGGTCCCAGCTACTTGGGAGGC
>CAUYQV010037720.1:0-14063 GCA_963574575.1 Galagoides demidoff
TTTTTTTTTGAGACAGAACCTCAAGCTGTCCCCCTGGGTAGAGTGCTGTGGCATCACAGCTCACAGCAACCTCCAACTCCTGGGCTCAAGCGAGTCTCCTGCCTCTGCCTCCCAAGTAGTTGGGACCACAGGCACCTGCCACAACGCCTGGCTATTTTTTTTTTTGGTTGTAGCCATCATTGTTGTTTGGCAGGCCTGGGCTAGATTCGAACCTACCATCTTAGATGTATGTGGCTGGTGCCTTAGCCACTTGAGCCACAGGCACCGAGCCTCTGTGTCAGTTTTATAGGTGGAAATGCAGAGGTTCAGGGGTGAATGAAGTCAATTGTTCATGGTTACAGCTAGTCCAGTCCAAGCCAGGGACCAGGCCTACCTGTGGGATCTTCCTCACTGTGGGTTTGCGACCCTCCTGCCACCAGCGGACTTGAGGGCTACAAGTTCCTGAGGTAGGGCTGGGTAGTGGTGAGGAGATGGCAAGAGGGCAGCTCCTGTCCTTGAGTGGCTCCCAAGTTCAGACCTGGGAGAGTCTGAATATCAAAGCTAGAGGATCCCAGAGAAGCTTCCATAAGGCAGTAGGGCTTGAACTGGACAGGTTAGCCCATGTGCCTCTGAGCTTTCTTGTCCAGAGAGGAGATAGTGGCAGAGACTGTTTTGCTGTATGGAAGAGGCTGAGAAAGACTTCTTGGCAGCCATGGAGACAGGGTGCTCTGGGATGAGCCTCATAGGCCAGTACATGGCACAGGGAGATGGCTTCGTCCTCTGATGGACATTGGGCTGGGTCCTTTCTGCAGCTTGTCCCCCTGGGGACCTTGGCAGATGGCAGGATCTTTCTGAGCTTCTAGTATGCTCCATCTGCCCTGGAAGTCAGAGTGATCAGAAGGTGGGAAGGTGATTATCCCTAGCTGTCTCAGTGGTAATAGAGGACCTCTGCGGATGGGAAGCTGTGCAGGAATGGCAGCAGGCAACGGGTTCTGCTGGATGGAGCAGCTGGGGTGGCCCTGGGAGGAGGGGATATCTAGATCCCAGAGCTGGGAAGTTGGAGGTGCCAAATAGCAGTTTTCCAGCAGTGGACCAGGGTGTGCAAAGGGCCAGAAAGAGCCTGGTGTGGTCAGAACTGACCAGAGGGGGCAAGTGGGGAGTGAGAGACACAGACTGGGCCAGGCAGCAGCTGGCTCTGAGGGCTGTGGTCTTCCAGTTGTGCATGTAGACCTCCAGGGTGCCATCTTTCCCCAGGGCCTGTGCAGACCTCCAGGGTGCCATCCTTCCCCAGGGGCCCTGCAGACCTCCAGGGTGCCCTTCTTCCCTAGGGGCCACACAGACAGACTCTCAGCTTCCATCTGCACTCTCAGAACTGCAGTTGAGGCCGGCCTTTTTTCCTCTTCAGAGAGAAGACACAGTCTCACCCACCTGGGTGGGACATCCCCAAGGTCACCAAACAATGGGACAACCAGATGCTTCTTTTAAATAAGGCACCATGTATAAATCAATATAATTATAAAACTTGCTCAATGATATATTTCTAAAACAACTTTACTTTTTTTTATTTATCAAAAATGTTAATGTCTTAACATTTAGTCAGCTGTATGCTAATACTAAAAAAACTCAAGAAGAAAAATTTTTGATAGTTAGGGTCTTGTGTTCACCAGAAAAAATTCCCAGGATTCAATATCCTTTTACAAAGGGGAATGATAGGAAGATTAATAAATAATTTTAAGCATGCATGATTTCCTATATATTAATAAATTCTGCAGGAAATGGAGTAGAAATAACCGTTCAAGGAGAAAAGGAACAATGTAAAAACCCCAACTATTAAGAGTTTTTTTGCCACATAATATCTTGTTTTAAATAGCTGGTGAGTGTCCAGGGGGTTTATGTTTCATTGCCTATATTTAAAAGAGTGATACAGCAGATAAAAGCTAAACTTTTATAAGAGGCCAGAAAGTACTCCTCTTTGCAACTTTGTAAACTTATAATGAAACTGCTAACTTAACAGCATGTGAAGAAGTTTGTAGTTTTAAGAAAATGCTTAGGCAGCACATGGGCCCGATGCTTGGTCCATGGTTACAGGTCTTACATCCAACAGGGTTTGAAGATCAACACAGTGAGAGCTATTGGGAGTCTGGGGGTCCTGGATCATGCAGGTGGAAGGCAGATGGTAGGTTAGGAGGCTACAAGACCCAGGAGGGGCTAGGCGAGTCACCCTGTCCAGAAGTGGTATGGGGTAGGCTGGAGACAGGACAGAGAACAGACAAGTGATGGTCACTGGACAGGCCAGTGGGCTTTGCTGAGGAACTGGGCCTGGGATGTGGGACATACTTCTTAGGTCATTCACTCTTTGGGGAACCTGGTCTGGGCCCTAGGGGCACAGTCACCTCTGCTAGGCCACCCGCTCCTTGCAGGTGTGCCTGTGGCACCCTCACTGTGTGCAGCCCCACACCCTCCATCTCTCTGCTCTTGTGCAGTGGTGAGCTCAGCTAATGGACTTTTTGGATTTGAACCTTCTTCCTGTTATGATTGGGCGGGTGGCCAATTTAAGCATTTAAATCTTGGTTTTAATTCAGTTTGTTTAACATGGCTTATTCTTAATTACCTGTGCCATAACGACCCCATAGAATGAAGCTAAGCACCTCTCTGAGCAATTTCCTCATAATGCAGTTTTATGTGGCTCATTATGGTTTCAAGGGGTCTGGACAGAGAAGAAGGAGGCCATTTCCAAGTGATGCTTTCATGGAGAACAAGGTTTAATTGTATGGAAATAATGATGATTCCGCAAGCAGCTCCATTAGGGAAAGTGCTTTGCTCTTCTTTCAGTAAGTTCATAGCTGTCATTAGCCAGTGTCCAAGAAGAAAGAAGAAACACTTTCTTGTGTCTTCCTGGCCCACCAGTGAGCCGCTTGGCACTTGAAGTTGCAGAAGCAGAAAAGTTCATGAATCTGGATTTCCCCAAGTTTGGAGTTTATGCATCATCCATCCAGAAGCACTGAGATTGTCCTCTTAGAAATAGTAGCATGAGGCTGAGCGCCAGGGGACGTTTCCCCTCCTTGGGAGTCAGCTTCTCAGGATCGGGGACTGTCAACTTGGACTTTGCCATCACCTGCTGCCCTTTCCTGGGCTTTGCCTGTGGACAGATTACTCTCCGGAGCCTCAGTCTCATCTGTCTTTTGGGGACCATAATGGTGACATCACTGATTCAGTTGTAGGGTTTGAATAAGACAATGTTTGTGAAAGTACACAGAGCCCTGTTGGTTCACCAAGGATTCATGTTGGTGTTATTAACCTCTAAACACCATTGAAGGTGTTTCCAACCTCTTGAGTCACTGAAGTGAATTCTGTCATGTTTCTCATTAGGCATCAGTTCACTTTTGGGTTTGGTCAGCAGTGTGCCGTCCCTGTATGGCTGGATGCGGGTGGGAAGGCAACGTGTTCTCTGCCCTGTTCCTTAGCTGAATGGGAAGTCCCAGCATTGCATTTGTTAAGGTGAATTAGAGAATTCTGATAAAATTATATCAGATTGATCTTTCTTCCAAGAAATCTACATGAACAAGATCTTAAAAGCCTGGGCTTTGTCCGCAGGCTCTTTGCCCCCTTCTGTAGGGAGAGGGGAGAGAGCATGTGAGCTGGGGCACAGCAGGCCTAGGCCCTCAACGCATGGTTCCGCTGCCTCCCAGTGACCTTGTGCTGACACTGCCTGCCCTCTCGGCATCGTGAGGGGTGTGGAGGGAGGATGTGGGTGGAGAAGGTGTCCTGCCAGGTTTCTCATCCACATTTCTAAATTGGGGACCTGCAGTGAATCACAGGGCCTTTCACCGTCATTTGTCCAAACTGCACCTTATTTATAGAGGCTGGAATGAAAGTTCACTGCAGAGAAGAGGCTTGTCCTTGTTCACCTCTGTGGGGCATAGCCCTTCAGGACTGTTGGGTGTGACTCCCAGCAGGCTCAGGACTCAGCCCTGCCGCACGGTGCACCTGTCCATTCCAGCTTTTGGGGGCTGGCTTAGGAAAGCTGGGGGATGTGCCTGGCCCAGGGGGTCAGCCCTGGGAAAGATGAACTTGGGCCCTTTCCCAGGTCACTGAACCACCCCCAGACTATTTATGGATTGAAAATCAACCCCTTTTGTGGGCCTGGGGTAGAGCTCTGGTGGAGGTTGCCCTAGGTCAGGGCTGGCCCCTCATCAGTGCTAGGAGCCTCCCTAGCAAAAGCGAGTGGTGGGTGGGCCTCAGGGAGGGGTGCTGGGCCCTTGAGTCATGTTCCTAGCAGGCTTCTACTGTGCCCTGTTACAAGAGCATGCAGACAAAGAGGGCTCCCTGTGGAGACCCTGTCAGTGTGGTCTATGCATTCCTGAAAGACTCAGCCCCATTTCCAATGTGTGCTCCTTGACTTTCAGCACTTGACAGTGTGAGGAGGCCACAGGAATCAGGAAGTGTGTGATTTTAGCAGAAGTTTGAGACTGCCATGGACATTTCAAGGAGACCTTGGATGGTGGAGTTGTTCTACTATCTGATGGCTCATTCTTGGCTCGGGTTAACATCCCTGCATAGAGGTCCACTGTGCTGCCCAGGAAGCACAGCCCCAGGAAAGAGTGCAGCCCCTGTGAAGCAGGGCCTCTGTGTCATCTGTCTCAGGGCACACCGTGTTGCAGATTTGGTGGTGTAAAAAAGTCACCACTTAGCTCTTCTCGTGGTTCTGTGGGTGGGAGTTCAGGCAAGGATGGCTTGTCTCTGTCCACAGTATTGGGGACTTCAGCTGGAAAAACAAGTGCAACTGTCGTTTTGTCGGGATTGGAATGGTCTGGGGTGTCTGGGACCTGGGCTGGGGAGACTTGGAATCCTGCAGGGAGCATCTGCACCAGGCTTCTTCTGGTGACTTCCTCAACAGCATGGTGGCCTCAGTGGCCTCAGCCCTTGGCTTTAAGAGCTCATGTTCCAGCAAAATGGGGTGGGGAAAGCTGCTTGTATGACTGAGCCACCAAAGACTCATAGTGTCATCTCCACTCCTTACTCCCTGCAGGAGGCAGGGGCCAGGTCTCGTTCCTTTCTGGATTCTCCATGCCTAGTGCTGGGTAAGCACTCAGTAAAGTGCATCCTGGGAGAGGGAAGGTGGGAATACATGTTGCAGTGTCTGGGGCCCAAAATTATAAACATAAATTGTTGTGCTATGTACTTTGAAGATGGCATAAAAGAATGACTGAATATAGTATCAGGAAGTTTAAAATAAAAGATTGTTTTCATCTTTCTCCTTTGAAAGAGAAGAGTCTGATTATTTTCAAGCTAATTATAACAACATTCGTACTAACAGCCAAAGTACTCAGTCTTTACTGAGCACCAGCTGTGTGCCAGCGGCTGTCATGGAGGGTGTGCACATTATTTCATGTAACTCACTCAATGTCCCAGCAAACTGTAGAGTTCTCATTATCTACCTTTTACAGAAAGGAAACTGAGGATCAGAATTTCAAAGTAACTGCTCAAGATAGAAGCATAGGACTAGGGTCTGAAACTGGGCCCCCATGACTCAGGACCCACAGCCCCACTATCCCCTCCCTGTGTCCTATTGAGGGCAACCAAGTCTGTGCTGCCAGACAAACCAGCGGCTTTTAGGAATCAGGGTGTGTGGCCTGGAGTCCTGTGATATGAGGCAGAATCTGTTTGTTTCTTAAACAGCTTTATTGAGGTGTTAATGCATATGCCATAGAATTCATCCATTGTAAGTATACAATGCAATGACTTGAGTGAGCTTACAGAATTATGCCACCATCACCCGTTCCACTTTGAGGACATTTCTATCACACCAAGGTATTCTTTTGTACTTGTTTGCAGCAAATCTTCAATTCCGCCATGTTTTACCACTAATCCGTTTGCCCTTTCTGGACATTTGGAATAAATGGAATCATACAATCATATGTGGTCTTTTGTGTCTGCCTTTGCTCATTTACCATGTTTTTGAGGTTCATCTGTATTTTAGCATATTTATTTACTTCATTCCTTTTTATTGACAAATAATATTCTGTTGTATGGATTTACAAATCTTCTGTGGGTCTATTCACTGCCTTAAGAACATTTGGGTTTTCAGTTTTCAGCTATTCTAAATAATATTGCTGTGAGCATTCTTGTACATGTCTTTGTGTGAACATAGACTTTGATTTCTTTTGGGTAGATTCCTAGGAGTGGAATTGCTGGGTCATTTGTTCACTTTTTGTTTAACTTTTTAAGAAACTACCTATTTGCCAGAGTGGCTTGCTCTGTTTTATACCCCCACTAACAGAGTGCATGGGTCTCCTCTTCACAGCCTGGCAAGTGTTTGATGACGTCTGTCTTTTGAGTATAGTCATCTTGGTAGGTGGGAAAGGGTCTTATTACGGTTTTGAACATGTTTCTCTAATGCCTAATGAGGTTTTTGCATGTTTCTTAGCCATTTCTGTATTTCTTTGGTAAAATGTCTGTTCAAAACATTTACTCATTTTAAAATTGGGTTCTTGGTCTTATTATTGAGTTGTTAAGTGTTCTTTATATATTCTGATACAAGTCCATTTTCAAATATATAGTTTGCAAATATTTTTTCCCAGTTTGTGGCTTGGTCTTTTCCTTTTTTTTTTTTGTTGAGACAGGGTCTCACTTTGTCATCCTTGGTAGAGTGCTGTGGTGTTACAGCTCACAGCAACCTCAAACTCTTGGGCTTAAGAGATTCTCTTGCCTCAGCCTCTCAAGTAGCTGGGACTGCCGGTGCCTGCCACAGTGCTCAGTTATTTTTTTGTTTGTTTGTTTGTTTGTTTGCAGTTTTTGGCCAGGGCTGGGTTTGAACCTGCCACCTCTGGCATATGGGGCCAGCACCCTACCCCTTTGAGCCATAGACGCTGCCTGGTCCTTTCATTTTTTAATGGTATATTTTGAAGTGCAAATGTTTTTTCATTTTAATGAAATTCAGTTTATCAGTTTTTCATTTTTCAATCATACTTCTATTGTTCTATCTAAGAATTCTTTGCCTAATCCACATTAATGAAGATTTTTCTCCTATTTTGTTTTCTTTTGAGCCAGAGCCTCAAGCTGTCCCCCTGGGTAGAGTTCTATGGCATCATAGCTCATAGCAACCTCCAACTCCTGGGCTCAAGCGATTCTCCTGCTTCTGCCTCCCAAGCAGCTGGGACCATAGGTGCCTGCCACAATGCCTGGCTATTTTTTTTTTTTGGTTGCAGCCATCATTGTTATTTGGCGGGCCTGGGCTGGATTTGAACCCGCCACCTTAGGTGTATGTGGCTGGCGCCTTAGCCACTTGAGCCACAGGCGCCGAGCCCTATTTTGTTTTCTATAAATTTTATAGTCTAGCTCTTACATTTAGGCCTACCATCCATTTTGAGTTACTTTTAGTGTACAGTGTGAGGCATCTAAAGTCATTTTTCTTATGTAAGCATCCAGTTGTCCCAGCACCATTTGTTGAAAACATTGTTCTTTCCCCATTGAATATTCTTGGCACCTTGGTCAGAAATCATTTGACCACAAAGTTAAGGATTTATTTCTGGACTCTCAACTCTATTCCTTTGCTCTATATGTCTCTCGTTATACCAAAACCACACTCACTCACTGGGGCAGGGAAGTCTTCCTGCTTTATTCCTCTTTTTCAAAACTGTCTTGGCTGTTTTCAGTTGCCTCTACATTTCCATATGAATTTTAGAATTAGCTTGTTAATTTCTATTTTTAAGAGGCTGCATTGAATTTATAGATCAATTTGATGTAGAATTGCCGTTGCTTTTGTGAAGAAGACAACATTCTTAGCAGGGGTGGGCTGGCTTTGGCTTAGAGGAGGAATCTCTGGAGGGGAGAGGGCCCAAACCAGGTTTAGGAGACCCTCTCAGTGAGGCATGGACTTTGTGCACAGGGGAGGAGCCTGGGCCCTTGCTGTGCTTGCTTCACCTGTCCTGAGGCCCTCCAGGGGACAATCTGTCAGGCACAACCAAGGCGTGTTGCCTCTAGCCCAGGGAGCTGAACAAGGTCCCCAGACTGGTCTTTAATTATGTGAGGTGTGTTCACCAGCTTCAGCAAGATGCCTCTGGGACTAGTTTGGGGGAAAAGCAATTCTACAGCTAAACATTAGCCACACTGTTTATCTGAGCATGGGGCTGAAATTTAAATTAAAATGTGTGAAGCCGAGGAGCTCATAGGGGTTTCCAAAGATATTTTAGGCTTTTACTCGCAGGTTCATTCCAAGGTGTTCATTAAGTGCCTGCTGTGTGCATGCTGGCCTGGGCTGCAGCATGCAGACAGTGCCAGAGTTGGCGAGCGCAGTGGGCACAGCGTCTCTGCCCTGGGCCTTCTCTTCCAGGGGAGGCAGGGTAAGAACAAGGGAAGCATGACAGGAGCAGAACAGACCCTTCTTTGTTATGGACTAAGAGACTGCTGAAAACAAGCCATGGGTGTCCACACTGAACTCTGCCCGTGTGGGTTCACTTCATCAAATGTCAGGTTTGTGCCTTCCCATTATTTTGTTCCATTTTCTTTTAATGGTGCACTGAAGAGTTAAAAATATCAGGAAGAGCGAATATTTTCTTTCTCCCTCAGTTTCGAAAAGTGTAAAAAAAGCATTTTTTGAAAATATTTTTATGAAGCAAACTATGAAGGCATTGTCTGAGTTAAGAGCCAGAACCTTGTATGTGCTTGGTTGGAGTTTGAAATCATAGCCCAGGGACCCCTGATTGGACCCTCCCTCTGCCTTTCCTGAGCGCTAATAACATTTTTGGGAATTTTTCCCTGCTTTGCTTTATAGTTTTACCACTTATGTATACATCCCTGAATAACGAATATATTCTTGAGTTTGCTTTATTTTATAACTATTTTGAATCATCCTGTTCGTATTTTTTATGACTTACTTTTGTTCACCATTATGCCTTGAGATTTATTTACATTGAAGAATATAGCTGTAGTTGATTCATTTTTTTTTTTATGGTGAGAACTTTTTTTTTTTAATTGTTTGGGATTCATTGAGCATACAAAGAATTAGGTTACACTGATTGCATTTCTTAGATAAGTCCCTCTTAGAATTGTGTCCTGCCCCTGACAGGTGTGCCATACATGGTGACCCCCCTTTCCTCTCCCTCCTACCCTCTCCCCACTCCCTCATTCCCCCACCCCCGACCTTGTATTAGCTCATCTACTGCCTTCATATTAGAATTGAGTACATTGGCCTCTTGCTTCTCCATTCTTGTGATGCTTTACTAAGAAGTATGTGTTCCACCCCAATCCAGGTTAATACAAATGATGATTCATTTTTTTTTTTATTGTGGTCAAATTGACATAACATGAAACTAGCCATTTTAAAGTATACAGCTCAGTGGCATGAAGTACATTTTGTGCAACTGTCACTACTATCTGGTTCCCAAACATTGTCGTCATCCCAAAGGGAAACCTCTTTCCTATTAGCAATCACTCCCCATCTCAGCCCCTGCAGCCACAAAGCTGCTGCTTTTTGTCTGTGGATTTATCTATTTCTGCTGCTTCATATAAATGGAATCATACCATGAGTGGCCTTTGCGTCTCGCTTCTTTCTGTTTCTATAGTGATTTTAAGGCTCATCCATGCTGTGACGCATGTCAGGGTTTCGTTCCTTGTCATAGCTGAATAATGCTCCCTTGTGTGGATAGACCACATTTTGTTTATCATTTTATCTGCTGATGGACATTAGCTCATTTCCACATTTGACTGTGGTGAATAAAGCCGCTACGAACATGTGTGTACAGGTATCAGTTTGGGGACCTGTTTTGTGTGTACTAGGAGTAGAATTGCTG
Organism: Galagoides demidoff; assembly: GCA_963574575.1. Taxonomy (NCBI): domain Eukaryota; kingdom Metazoa; phylum Chordata; class Mammalia; order Primates; family Galagidae; genus Galagoides; species Galagoides demidoff. The sequence continues at coordinate 9,771 of CAUYQV010037720.1, forward strand.
GGTCATATGGCAATTCTATGTTTGAGATGAGAACTCATCTCATTAGTTTTTATTGTGTATAGTATTAGATGGTTTGAATATGCTATGAGTTAATGATGGCATGTGGGAAGTTCCTGGGTTTCGTAGTGTGAACAGTGTGTGGTGGAGGTACACACCCAGTGAGGACTTATCATGTTGTAAGCTGTGTACGTATATATTATATATCAGTGTATTAATAGGCAGTGCCCCAGTATCTTTCGGGCGGCTTAGCTAAGTTTTGCTCCCCAGATGTGGTGTGAGCACCTGCTTTTCCACAGTGTCATTTCACCTTGCAGCTGTCATTTTGGTGCAGTATGGTTCTGTCTCATCATATTTTTAACTTGCATTTCCTTAAGAACTAATAAGATTGAGCATCTCTTCATATGTATTGCCTGTGCAAGTCTTTTGCTCATTTTAGTATTAGGTTGTCTTTTTCTAATTCATTTAGGAGTTCTTTATATATTCTAGATTTTAAATTTTTGCCTGTTACACTTTGCACATATAATGTCCCAAACTTTATATTATCATTATGGTGCCTTTTGATTAACAGAATTTATTTTAATTTTTAAGGTAACTGAGTTCCTTACCTTTTGTCCTTAGGGTATTGTGTTTTTGTGTCATAGTTAAGGATGAAGAAATCCTGTCCTGTCCTGAGGTCATGAAGATGCTCTTCAATATATTAAGAAGGCTTTATGTTTTTTGTCTTTCTATTTAGGTCTCTGCTATACTTGGAACTGATTTTTTTTTTTTTTGCGGAGGGGAGAGAGGCAGTTTTACACAAATAATTACTTGTCCCAGAAGTATCTATTAAAAGTTTACCTTTTTCCCATTAATCCAAAATGCCACCTCTATGGAGTGGTATATTTTCTGTGTCTCTGTTGTGTCCTACTGAATTGCCTGTCCCTCCCTGGTCCAATACCACACTGTGCTAATTACTGCTGCTATTATGTGAGTCTTAATACCTGATAGGATAAGCCTCCACCTTGTATTTTTCTCCAGGAGTAATTTTATACTTCCTCTTTTAAAAAAAAAATTCTTTGTTTCTCTTTCTTTCTTCCTTTTAAATTGCAAGGTACATCTATATAGAAGAACGCATAAAGTTATACAAATGTGTGCTCACACAGACACATGCAACTTAAGGAATAAATATAAAACAAACTCCTGTGTGACTATAATCCATGTCAGTAAGTGGAGCTCCTCTCCCTGAGCTCAGTTCACCACTGTCCTGACTTGTATGATCATTAGTTTCTTTTCTTTACAGCTTTACCACCTATGTGCATGTCCCTAAATAGTACAGTTTGGTTTTGTTTGGTGTTGCTCCGTTTTGAACTTTCATAAATGGAATAATCCTGTGTTTATCCTTTCTGCATCTTGGGTCTTTTGTCTGACCTTATGTTGGATGTAACTGATCCATTCATTTTCACCGCTGAATAAGCCCTTTGTACTTTCCTTATAAAGCTTAGAATCAGCTTGTCCAGTTCCCCAAAATAACCTTTTAGAATATTGACTGTGATTTGCACTGATTCTATATATTTATTTCTCGAGAAATTGACATCTTTATAATGTTGGATCTTTATGTCCTTATTCTATAAGATTTTCTCTATTTTTATTTTTTACTTTTAAAACTTTGTTGTTAAAAACTAAGGCACAAACCCATCCATTAGCTGAGACCTACATGGGGTCAGAGTCATCAGTATCAGTGTCTTCCACCTCCATATCTTGTCCCACTGGAAGGTCCTCAAGGGCAGCAACAGGCATGGAACTATTGTCTCCTATGATAACAGCACCTTCTGGAGACCTCCTGAAGGACATGCCGAAGGTTCTTCTTGAGGAGGTGCAACTCTTTTCAGAATTATATCTGTGGTTTGTTGGCTTGATTTCTTATGTGCCATGAGCATTCCTCTCTGCTAATGAAAACCTTTTATTGTTGGGGTCCATGTTGCCAAACATTTTAAGGCCAAAGCCTTTTGCTAATTTGTTCACTGTGAATTTTCTTGGGGATTCAGTAGGCCATAGGAATTTTTCAGCACCATTTTAATTTTAGGGGACTACCATAGTACATGTGGTTATGACTGTATCTTGATTGAAAACCAAGCAAACTCTAGAAGGTATAAGAAGGCAAATGGTTATAGACCTCAGGATAGAAAAACAGCATATCAGTAGGCAGCTTATGGCCCCCCTACCCCACCCAATAGCAGAAGGCGACCAAACATCAGCAGAAGGTGGCCCAGAGGAGCTCATCCCCCCACGGCAGGTTGACAGGTGTCCCACTGATACCAACTGGCAGAGCTAGCAAAGGAGAGCAATTGGAAGCTAGAAGTGCACAGCCAGAGGCGTGCTCCTGGAGAGCATGAGACTCCCCCTCCCAGCCAGAGATGTGATGCAGCACTGTAAGGGTATTGGCAGGGCATCAAGGTGACAAGAGAGAAGACATGAATCACCAGCATCAGGAGGGAGGCAGGGTGCATCACCACAGGCCCTACAGCAATTAAAAAAATAAGAAAGAGTTGAAAGAACTTTATGCCTATAAATCCACCAACTTAGAAGAAATGGACCAATTCCTTTAAAGCTCAAACTATGAAAACTCAACCAAGATGAAATAAATAACTGCATTATTCTGTAGCCATTAAAGAAATTAAATTTGTACTTAAAAATGTCCTGGCAGGTGTATGGGCTCTCTTGATTACACTAGAGAATTCTACCAAATGTATAAAGAAAAATTAAAACTAGTTCTTTATAAATTATTCCAAAAAATAGAAGAGAACTTCCTAACTCATTTTATGAGCTCAATATTACCAACACCTTTTTTTTTTTTAAAAAAGGGGAACTATAGACTACTGTCTGTCATTAACTTAGACACAAAAATCCTTAGCAAAATATTGGAAAATCAAATTCAGCAATGCATTAAATGAATTACATTTCACAAACAAGTAAACAGCCCAGGTATAGAAATATAAGGCTAGTTTGACATTCAGAAATTAATACAATTCAATAGCTAAAGAAGAAAAAAATCGTGAGAAAAACATTTGACAAAATTTAATACCTATTCATGATAAAAACTTTTAGAAAAATTCTAATTCCTCAACTTGTTATGGAAAAATCTCCATAACAAAAAAACTATAAGCTTTCCCACTAATATAAGGAACAGGGCAAAGATGTTTCCTCAGCACAGCTTTTCAGCATTGCGCTGGAAATCCTAGCTAACATGATAGGACAAGGAAAGGAGGTAAGTGACATACAGATTGGGAGAGAAGAAATAAAACTTTCTTTAGAGACACGATTGTCATGTAGAAAATCCCAAGGAATCTATCCCCTCCAAAAAATCCTAAAACTAAGTAAGTGAATTCAGTAGGAATACAGGATATAAGATTAATACACAGAGATTGATCACATCTCCATTTACTACATGTTTCACATATGAACATGTATAAATAGAAATTAAAAAATCAATGCCATTGTAATCACTGTGAAATGCTTAGGTATGAATGTAACAAAATGTGTGTGTGGCATGTTGCTTTAAGTTACAAAAAGTTGATAAAATAATCAAAGAAGATGTAAATAAATGGAGAGACACACTGTGTTGATAGATTAGAAGACTCAACTTCAGTAAAGATGTCAGCCTTCTCCAATGGATCTGTAGGTTTAATGCCATTGCTAGAAGAATTCCAACAAGGTTTTTGGGAAGTTTTTTATTTTATTTTGTTTGAGACAGGATCTTGCTCTGTCACCCTGGCTAGAGTGCTGTGGCATCAGCATAGCTCACTGCAATCTCAAGCTCATGGGTCAAAGCGATCCTTCTGCCTGACTCTCCTGAGTAGCTGGAACTACAGGTGTGTGCCACCACTCCTGGCTAATGTTTCCAATATTTATAGAAATGAGGTCTTGCTCTGCTCAAGCTGGTCTTGAACTCCTGACCGCAAGTAATACTCATGCCTTAGCTTCCCAGAGTGCTGGGATTACAGGTATGATCCACCATACCTAGCCCTGACGGGGTTTTTTTAAATAGACATAGAGAAGTTTATTCTAAAGTTTACATGGAAATAGACAGAACTTAGAATAACTAAAGCCATTATAAAGTTGGAGGTATATTAGTTCAATATTAAGAGTTACTATATAGTTAGAGTAATCAAGACGTGGATACATAAAACAATGGAACAGAATAGAGAAGGTGGAAATAGACTCACACAAATATGCCCAAGTGATTTTTGACAAAAGTATAAAAGCAATTCAATGGAAGAATGATAGTCTTTTCAACAGGTGGTGTTGGGCCAGTTG
>CAUYQV010037727.1:0-16014 GCA_963574575.1 Galagoides demidoff
CATGCAAGTTAAGGGGAAAAAAATTAAAATACTATGGTTCGGCGTCTGTGGCTCAAGTGGCTAAGGCGCCAGTCACATACACCTAAGGTGGCGGGTTCGAATCCAGCCCAGGCCTGCCAAACAACAATAATGGCTGAAACCAAAAAAAAAAATAGCCTGGCATTGTGGTGGGCACCTGTGGTCCTAGCAACTTGGGAGGCGGAGGCAGGAGACTCGCTTGAGCCCAGGAGTTGGAGGTTGCTGTGAGCTGTGATGCCATAGCACTCTACCCAGGGGGACAGCTTGAGGCTCTGTCTCAAAAAAATAAAATAAAAATAAAATAAAATACTAAAACATAATTATTCTCAGCATTCTACATCAAATCAACATGGTTTTGGGGGAGGAATCAGAAAAGTGCATAAGCAGCTTCCCAGAAGGGTGATACAACAGCTCACTGCTATGTGACAGTCAAACCCAGCTTCATGAGTTTGATTTACCTGAAGGGAGACCTAAACACAGGAGTGGTTAGTCAGACTTCTGACCAGCCACAAACCACTTTAATCCATAACATAAATGAGTTACTATGTCTTACCACTAATTTTTTTTTAAATCAACAGAAAAATTATTCCTACTTTAAGCCATGGACCATGTCATCTCCCTTTACTCTCAATTATTTCATTTGTTTCAATGGCAAAAGTAGCAAAATTCTGTCCCTGGTTGTTTGTGTAACCAGGCAGCCCTCCTGTGTTCTGAACGAACCCAGGGACAGACAGAAGGCGACCACTCAGACATGTGATGATGCAGACGCAGATGTGATCACTTTCAAATATATATATATATATATTTGAAAGTGATCACAAATGAAATACTAGAGAGAAAACTAAGGAGCTCCTTCTAGTAAATCACTCACAAATGGAAGCTAAAATTGTTATAAAACAGTGGTCCTCAACCTTCCTAATGCTGCGGCCCTTTAATACAGTTCTTGTGATTGAAAGCTGCTGATACAAAACATTTATGTTATAGTACCACTAAATTTGTTAAGCACTATTTTCATGAGCATTCCATAAAGAAAAAAGTGTTCATTAACCTCTAAGAATTTTGATGCTTTAGAAAAAGCACCATTTGAAAGCATCATTCCTTTAAAAGAATACCTAAGAAAACAAGTGGCCTCTGAGATGGAACTATGAAAACCAGGGTGGGGTCGTCTGTCTTTTTCACTGTGAGCATTTTAACCATATTCATCGATTACTTATTGAAATCAATAATTTTTATAACTTAATACTCTTATTGTAAACTTCCTTCTCATTTAGGAAATGCAGAATGAATAATTGCATAACTTGCACTGGGAACCTTCTACTCCCAATCTTATTCCCAAAGCATTTAAGCTTACAGGAGACCAAAAGGAAAATGTATTATTTCTCTACGTGTGATTCTACCATTATCATTCCCTACTAACTCTGAAAGACGCTATTAAATAGAAAATGAACTAGACTGGAAATAATGAGACCACAGCCCAAATTTGTCATTGACTAGAAATGTGACGTTAGTTTCCTCACCTATAAAATGAGGAAACTGGATGAAATTATCTCAAATAAAGAGACCTTTCCAGCTCCAAAATTCTATTAAGATTGCAATTACAACAAACAGGCTACAAATTCAATAAACAGTGAAGCACTGCAGGCATCCAGAGTGACTATAATGCACGGCTGGTGGAGTCTGAGGTCTGCATACATTTCTAAGTCAGCATCAACTGACTAGAATCACAATTTCCAAAGAAGCAAAAAGCCTCATTTCAGAATCTGCCAAGAGTTTGTTTGGTTTCTTTGTTCTAAGCTCCAGCTGGCAAAGACACTACTCAGATCACCAACTCTGAAGGGCTTCCTGCCAAAACTTCAGATCCCAATCCTAGGCAGTTTCACTGTCCTTCAGGACTGATTACAAAAGGAATGAGAAAGACTGGAGGGCACAAGAACTGATGAGACGAGACCAACCTACAACTGGGAGAAAACCAAATCCAAAACAGAACATAGAATGCAAGTATATGGCAAACGAAAGAAGTTACATTATATCTAAACACACAGCCAGTTACATTTTACAATCCTTATGTCTGTAACCTGAAAAGCTCATTCATTTATGCATCAAATGTTTTGTAAATATGGTAAATGTTCTGAAGCCCTATGGGCTCAAGAAGCAACTCAGAACACAACATAAATGGTATACAAGAGGCATCACGGAGGATGGAAGAAGACTCGATCTGCTATGAAAAGCAGAGACCAGCTCCCCAAGGATTCAAAAAAGTGGGGAAAGAAGTTTCCAGAGAAGAAAAAGCACGTCATCAAGACTGTGTGGTTCTACACACGATGCTGGCTGTGGTGTGACTTGAGTTGTACAGTACATGCAACAGGCAGTGGGTAAAAAGAGAAGGGGCAAAGGTACCAGATCACAAGGAGCCTCGTAACCTAATGCCAAGGACTTTAACTCAATGGGGAAACACTACAGAATTTTAGACAATGAAATGACATAGTCAGAATTCATTCTGAAGACTGTAACACGGAAGACAAATTTGAGGAAAGGACATCAGTTAGAAAGTTAAAATGAAAATGAGGTAGAATTAAAAGTGGCCCTTAGGTTTCTGAAGTGGGAAGCTAAGTATAAGCAGGAGGAGAAAAAGATTACAAATTCAGTTTCAGACATGCTTAATTTAAGGTGCCTGTGGGACGACCACGACAGAGATAGGGCAGGAGGCAGTCAGATATACAGGTCTGACGATCGGGAGTAGATAAGGACCTCCGAGAAGCACAGGAGATAGTACTATTGAAGCCAAAAGAAAAGATCAAGTTACCAAAGGACTAAGATGACAGACACTGTGGACTACCAATATTTTATGGGGGGAAAGGAAAAACCAAATAAATTTGAAGGCTTGGTGCCTGTGGCTCAACTGGCTAACGTGCCAGCCATATACACCTAAGGTGACAGGTTCAAATCCAGCCTAGGCCGCCAAACAACAATGACAGCTGCAACCAAAAAACAGCTGGGCATTGTGGCGGGTGCCTGTGGTCCCAGCTACTTGGGAGGTGGAGGCAGGAGACTCGCTTGAGCCCAGGAGTTGGAGGTTGCTGTGAGCTGTGATGCCACGGCACTCTACCCAGGGGAACAGCTTGAGGCTCTGTCTCAAAAAAAAAAAAAGAAATTTGTAAAGCAGCAGCCAGTACAGATACGTGATAACCAATTAAGCTAAAATAATACTGTCCAGGGAACACACCAAAACAAAATATAAAAACTTAAGTTCTCTCAATTTTTGAGATTAATATACCTTATTTATCTGATATTGCAAAAATCACACATTTAATCATAAAATAAAATTTGTATGAATTTTAAAAAACTGTCAGACCTTAAATCTGAAGTATATGCACCTATAGTAGATTACTGAGCACCACCTCTCAAGCCACGCTGAATACTGTGATGACTCCCAGTACCCCAGCAGGGAAGCAAGCACTAAAGGGAGCTGAACAGGCTGGTGACCTCTCTGGTGCCTTTTTTTCAGCAAAGCTGCTCAGCTGTACCATTTCTGATTTCTTCTGTGCTCCATAATTTTGAGGTTTCTTGTTTTTGGCTTTTTTCCATCCAAAATAGAAAGCAAGATCACCTATTGTGATAAAGCTAAGCCAGGAACTTAGGAAGTACACCTAACTTTTCGTAAATAAAACAAATGGCTCCTGCCCTTTACTGAAGTTTCCAATAGCACATGCATTGTTATAAAAGATAGAGGAAAATAGATATATTTGGATTAACTTGAAGATCTGTCATTTAATTTCTCAAAATAGAGATGTTCAAGAGGTGGTAAAAAAAGATCAATCTAAAATCCAATGAAGAAAGATCTGGAGATACTCAGAATTCAATAAAATCCACTAACCACAAGCAAATAATGATCAAAATAAAAGTGCAGCAACTATGGGATAAAAGTCTCCCTACAAATTAAGTAAACTTAGCATTCAACATCCTATTATACTCAACATCAATTAAATTTATAAATAAATTATTTTGTCCACCTCTCAGTTAACAATTTAGAAGACAAATGATGAGATGAATGATTAGGAAATATTAAGAGTTAGAAGACACGGTAGACTTGGAATTTTTTGGTTGATCAAAGCTGGAAGTTCAGGAAAAACTAAGTTCACAGGTAAGTTGCTAATATTAGCTACTGTCCTACAACCAGAGAGAAAGAATAGCAGCTTAAAAGTTACTATTATGTTCACTATAAACACTGAAAATCCCCATTAGGGACAGGTAATAACAAACACTATAGGAAACTTAAAATCTATAGTACTTCCCAGTTACCAAATAATGAAACCATTTTTAGGTATGGAATTTTTCTAATAGCTGAAGATGGATAAAAGTCCTTTCATTTTTTTCAGGTGGAAAGGAGAGGAAGGGGAATGGGGTAACAGCGACAAAGAGGGAGTGACATCTCTCTGTGTCTATCTTTTCGTGTCGCTTTACTCTTAGAATACAGTATAGCCTTTTCATAAATCAAAAAAAAGAAAGAAAAGCTATTAAAATCAACAAGGATATGGTGGAAGGAAAGGAATAAAAAATGGAACAATAACCAACATAACTATGCCACAAGTGAATATTGTAACCATACTGAAGAAGCAGGGAAGAAAAGACTAACTTTTCAGTAAATCTAATATTTCAAAATAAAAAGTCTGAAGAAAAATGTTATAAAGGCATATAAAAATGCAGCAAGATACCAATTTTGTTTAACAAGCATATTTATAGACTCACAGGAAAAGAGCTCAATTTCTGAGTTGTATTTCATTTTTATGTAGTCTACAATTAAACACATGAACTTTATAATCCATGAAAAGTGGTAAATGTCATTTTTTAATAACAAAACAAAGAGGTGGCAAAAGTGATCTATACTGTTACAAGTCACAACTGGGGATGGTGGCTCATGCCTGTAATCCCAGCCAAGGCAGAAGGATCTCCTGAGCCCAGGAGTTCAAGATCAGCCTGGATAATATGGTGAGACCCAATCTTTACAGAACATTAAATTAGCCAGTTGTGGTGGTGTGCATCTGCAGTCCTAGGTACACAGGAGGCTGAGGCAGCCTAAGAGTTTCAGGTTGCAGTGAGTTATGATCCTGCCACTGCACTCCATGTCTGGGTGATAGACCAAGACCCTATCTCTAAACTTAAAGTCTGGGAATACTGGGTGCTGTAGGTTTTTAAAAAAAATTTTAAATATTAAAAATAAATAAAATTTAAAGTCAAAAGAGGGTTACTTTGTGGTTGTAGTGAGTGCAAGGGCGGGGGGAGGGGAGCTTGTACTCACGGGATACTGGTAATGTAACCAGATGATGGGCAAACAAGTGTATTCACTTTGGAAATTCATCAATCTGCATACACCTATGATTTGTTTAATGTTACATTATAAAAATTCAACAGAGTAGGGCGGCACCTTTGATTCAAAGGAGCAGGGCGCTGGCCCCATATGCCAGAGATGGTGGGTTCAAACCCAGCCCCGGCCAAAAACGGCAAAAAAAAAAAATTCAACAGAGTAACTTGACTGTAAGGATTGTGGGTATCTTGACTACAATGAATTAAAATAGATCAAATGGTTAGTTCTTAGTTCTTATGGAGTATATAGTCTAATGTGAGAACTAGATGATAGAGAAATTTCATGACTAAATATACAAGCACAGGCTTAAATAAGTACTATGAAGGAAAAGAACAGTGCCATGTGAGAAACTCAAAAAAGCTGGCAGGAAGCACAAGCGCTAGGAACTAAAAAGAGTAAGGAGAGCGGGCAGGAGGAGGACGGGGCTGGAGGCGGGCAGGGCTGCCAGTCCACTGTACTAAAGATTTTCATCTTTTGCTCTGGAGGCAACTGAGAAGCCTAGCAATTTTAGGATGAGTGTGTATATGTGTATGGGTTGGGGACCAGGGGGAGAACCCAATCAAATTTTTGATTTTGAAAAGATTATTTTTAAAAACAGATTGTAGGAGGAACAGGGGGTATGATACTAAAGGGCTCCTCCAGGAATCCAGAGGGAGGATCAGTGTGAGGTAAGGGGAGGAGAATGTAAATGGTAGAAAAGCAGAGATGACGGTGCGAAGATCTGAAGTTCTCAGCAGGTAAAAACTGAACAGAACTTGCTAATGAACCATTCACCACGTTAGGTAGATTCCAAACTGAGTCAGGTACACTGGATTTGGAACAGTCTTTAATCTCTATCGCCTAATCCATCAGACTGTATCTCTTACTTAAAGCCACTGAAATAATTTTTTCCAAGTATCTCAGCCAGCCAGATGTGGTAGTGCACACCTGTAGTCCCAGCTACTAGGGAGCTTGAGGCAAGAGGGGAACCTGAACTCAGGACTTGGAGGCTGCTGTGAGCTGTGAGGATGATGCACTCTAGCCTGGGAGACAGAGTAAAACCCTATCTCAAAAAACAAAAACAAAAATAAAGTATCTCAGGAGTCTAAAGAACTTCTCTATTACCTACAGGCTGACCTCTGTACAGTAATAAACAGATAAACGTAGGGATGCGTGTACATGTGTGTGCAAACATAACCATAATCCCCCTGTGTCTCTTCTCTGATAATAAAATGTTTTCAGAAGGCACAACTAACATAATTTCATAACTTAGTATGTGCTGAGCCCAGAACAACCCTGGGATGGTTACTGCTGCATTTTATATCTGCAGTTGTTTTTTTTTTTTAATAGATGAGAAAACAGCTATTAAGTGTTTGACCCAACATTCAGATTCCAATGCCTAAACTCACAAAGTGACAAAAAATTAGGGTTACTCAGTGATCATCTTTTCAGTCCTCACTATACTTGATCTCTCTTTGTGCAGGATCTGGCCTACTGATAGGTGGATGGTGTTTACATAGTGTACACTTCAGAGTAATTCATAAATGTACAAATACATAAATGTGCAAATTGCTTTATGTACTTTTTATACACATGGTAATATATTTCACAATAAAAATATATAAACAATTAAACCAAATAGCAAGATTTAAATCAGGGTAATTTACATGAAAATCCAGATTTACAACCTCTTGAAAAACTGGAAGATCTGGCTTGCCTTCCTCCAGGACAGCAATCAGCTGGAGCTGAGCAAGAACTGCTTCTTCTAAAAGCCAGCACCAGCTCTCCACCTGCCACAGGACCTCTCTCTGGCTCTTATGATTCATGCCTTTTGTCTGGTCTGATACTCACCTGACACCATTCCATGCTCTTCTCCCTGACGCTCATTTAGAACACGTGAATGTATAGGGGTGTGCATGTATGAGTTATAAGATGTGTAAATACATGTGTGGCTAGCAAGTAAATTTGACCTCAGATCCTCACCTGTAAAACAGAGATAATAGTAGTACCTGACAGAAGGTACCTCACTGAAGTTTAAACGGGACACTTAGCTCGGTGTGAGTCACAAGGTCTCTCTCAAGATTAGGGTTACTGTTTACCCTGAACACGTTTCTCATATTTACAACCAAAATGTAAATCTACTTGCCATCGTCCCTGTCTTCTAATTTTATAGGTGATACAGCATCAAAATACATAGAGGTTAGAACATCTTTGTCTAATTAGATATTCAAACACTTGTCACTGTTTAGAAAAAGAAAAAATCAGTAAATAAGTCTTCAGAAGTTCCTTTACCTGGTGCTACGAGAAAAGATTCCCTGCAATTGTATTTCAAAAAGCAGAATTGTTTTTATTTTTGTTCAAGGAATGTATCTCTCCTGACTGTGGCTTCTAGTGATGTCATCAGTCAGGTAAGTGACCATCTACTGAAACATACTTTAGTATGTTAAGATCACAGTCATAAAAGGTCTTCAAAATTAGGACTGACTTGCAGCTTAGCACCTTCCACACAGCTGTCAGAACTGCAATGACTGGTCAGTAACATTTGTCTAATTTTTGTCCCCCAGACAGACACATGTATATAGTATTTCTCTCCAAAAAGCCACAAAAGTCTAATTGAAACTATTTTTTCCCAAAGCTAATATGGCAGTAAGCCCTCACACAATGGAACACTATGACGCATGAGAATACAATGAAAACTAATGAACTACAGTTACCCAAACACAGATCATCTTAGCAAACACAGCACTGAGCAAAAGAAGCCATATACAACAGAATCCACACTGGAATATTCTGTCTGTGCAAAGTTCAGAGATCAGCAAAACCACAGTGTTTACAGAGGGCATGATTAGGTAGTAGAACTATAAAGAAAAACTAGAAAATAGCTATCACAGAAGACAAAGTAGATGTAATCTTACAGGGAAGTCATGACCCAGAAACAGCACATTAGGGATTCTAGTACTAAGCATCACGTATGGTATTTTATTTGTTGCTGTCTATCTGCAGCACTAAAATGCTCCATCAGTACAGCAATGTGTTCACTGTTCTATCCCCAGCACCTTCAACAGTACCTGGTATGCTACCAGGTATAATAAATATCAGTTGAATATAAAATCCAAACTGTTACAAACTTCCAAATTGTTAGACCCTAAATGCAACAGTAACAGTTACTATAGTGTCCATTTTCCATTTTAGTATATTCGAGAAGTTGTTTCTAAGTAAATTCCAATTACTTTCTCTCCTGCCAAACCCATGCAGAAAACACTTACATAGACATATCCAGATTCAATTCAAACAAATATTAAAAACAATTAACAAGGGAAAATGCAGAAACTCTTGTGAAAAACAGAAAGCCCAGGCTCCAGCTACAACTCTGCCACCTCACCTCTCCCAAACAAGACAGTACACGAGAATGCTGCTGGATTACAGGGTGACCATCGATTTGCTCGTATTTATTTTTTCAGAATAAACAATGCAAATCTTCTGGTTATTAAAAGAGTTACACATTTAACTAAAGATCGTTACAGTATGCAGCAGCTGAAAACTATAAGCTTTGGGAGGACGCGGATGCAAACAAAATTTACTCAATTAAACTTGTTATGCTAACCAAAAAAAATTAGTCATTACCAGTATCCCAGATTTTAAAATCGTATGCTGAATTAAGTGTGCTAATCTTAAATCAAGCTTTATTTGTGATATTCCATTATAAGAAACTGTTGTACCACCCCCCAAAGATACTAGTGACAATTCCAAAATAATAATAATTTCTAACCAAAAAGACAAATGAACTTTTTGATCTTTGGAAATGTACACTATTTTTAAAAATGAAACAAAAATCTCAACAAATCAAAAAAAATTTTAAATTATACCAGGTATAGGTATAAATTTAATCTTATGTTCCTGACTAGTATCCACAGAAAGTAATTATTAGCCCCTGTTTTCACCTCCTTCTCTGGGCATGATAAAATAAAATGACTGAGGTCATTATCAGTGAGCGCACTTTCCAATATTTTGCCTGCACGGAACAGTTGGGTATACAAATGAAACATCTCTGTAACACAAACTAATAAAAGCCTTATCTTTAGATCTATCCAAAAGTAAGGGGCACCAAAGATTCAGCATCAAACACTACACATGTTAATAGTCAGGGCTTTGTTACTACATTTCAGTGATGTGTTTAATGGTACAATGTGGCAACATTAGTGTTCCTATGATCTAAAGCAGGCTCTGTGTTATAGCTGATCATTCAACGTCAGTTTATTTTTACCTATTTTTAGGACATAAAACTCCCTACCTATGTACTCTCCACATACTCCCCATTATTAAGAATTTATCTGTTCAAGAAGAATGGAAATAAAGCACCCGGCTAACACATAAAGGAGCAATCTGACGCCAATCTTCTCTGCAATAAATAAATAAAGAAGCACGCTGGGTCAGAGATAGCAAAAGGCCTATTTTTATTGCTGGCTAATATAGGAAACACTGTAATACAGCAACTTTACAGGATTAAGTTTAAAATTTGTAAACTATCCTAATGTCTAGCTCTTTCTGCAAGATTAAACATTTTTAAACTAATAAGGTTTTTCAAGATTGGTTTTCAAAATTCAGAAGTTCAAAGAACGTTCCAGTCAAATATTTCAGGAATATCATTTCAAACATAAACTATCCTTTCGTTTTATTCAACATATGATCAAAACTTTGCTAATAAACAGTAACTTTGCTCACTTCACTAGTCTGTCTTCAGCTACTACAGCGGTCAAATACAACGCTGAGTTAGAGGCCTAAACTGAATGGGGAGTGGGGATTGGGAGTGGCAGCACCACAAGAGAATGTGCAGTTCAGCTCTCATCTTTCAGGACAATGAGCTGTAATCATATCAGGGCTATGTCAAGAAAATATGGTTACATTTCCAAAATTTTCACCTAAACTACTAAAGACATCTTCCTTAGCAGTTTTATTCTTAGAACTGTACTGAGTTTATGTTTGGTCTCTAAATAGAAAAAAGATTAAAGAGCAAGTACAAGTCAGAGTCAGACACCATTTCCACAATGGGGGAGGGGGCCAGTGGAACTATTGTAATTATTTTCCTTCAAACTGAACAGGAAGGAGAACTATATATACCACATTACAACCTTCAAGAACCGCTCCCTCACTGGTTTGAGTTCATTATCTGTTGGTGTGGATGGCTCACAACTCACACCACACCACCAATGGCCAGCCAAAGTCTTCCTTTCATATGAAATAAAACTTCACGAATTCCTAACATGAAAACACCAGTGTTAAAGAAAGAAATAAAAGAGAGTCTTTCCTATACCGCAATGTAATTTGGGCCAAGATAAAACCTGGGAGAAAAAGCTCTGTGTAATTTGAAAGTAACTATCTTAAAAGCTGTCCTAAAACAAATGAGTTGTAAAATAGTTAGGATTTTCAGTCAGCTGCATAAATTACAGCTTTAGCCATAAGCATGTAAAATGCCAAACACCAACATGAAAAATTACTACACAAGATCATTAAAAGTTGGCAGACAAAATTAAGTGATTTCTCATGAAGCACAGTGAGCTTTTTTTACTTTTAAAGCAGTATGATGCAAAACCCCCCCACTGATCAGTAACTACCAAAATTAAAACTACCTTGTAACAGTCACTCAGAAAATAATTCCTATCTGTAATAACTGATTAAGTAATCAATTTTATTCATTAACGTGGCTACTTCCTGCAGTTTTTAACTCCTGAAAAAAATTCAGCCATTAAGAAAAGTTTACTGTGCCTGACTTGATACAATAAATCTATTCCAAGAATTGTGTAAGTCAATGGTAAACACAGTGTAATCATTTTCATACTAACTTATAATTAGAGAGATAGCTACAGGAAAATAAAACACTATTCCTGAAACTTAACAGAAACATTTACATACACAACAAAATATAATAAATGTATGTAACACCACAACCTTAAGCTGAATTGTACTGCTTCCTCTAACAGGAAACAGCTTGAAAATTCAGAAGTCACTGCAACCTCCTTCAGCCTCTTTTCTATGATTCAACCAATGAAAATGTTCCTCATCATTTTCTTACATAATTAAACAACTCTTTGGTGAGACAGAGAACCACTCACCAAATTTGTTTTCAACTTTTGATAACTGTGTATCAGGTACACTAGAAAACAAAACTTTGATTGCAAATTCAGATGCATGTCACACATATAAAAACCTTTTTTCCTCCTTTATTACTTCTTTGGTATCATGACAGAGGAGTCTTTTCCAACCAAAGTGTGTGTGTGTATATATATGTATATATATATTTTTAAAGCATCTTACATTTTTTCCTAGATTTTTATGATTTACTTTACTTGCTCTACTTGCTCTTTTTCAAGCATTTAGAATTCATTTGAATTTGTAGGGGACAGGGCCTACAAGGCATAAAACACACACAAAGGAACAACCAACAGTCCTAAAACTACTTACTGAATAACCCATTCTTTCCCCCAATAATCTACATAGTTTTTATCATATATTCATTCTTTTCTCTCTTGCTGGCTAAGTGAACTTAGGCAAATTACTTTATCTGTGTTTCAATTTCCTCATCCATAAAATGGAGATAATAGTAGAGCTCACTTCATTGTTACCATGAGAATTAAATTAATTAAGTTCTTAGATCAATACCTGACATACATTAAATACTGATGATCATAATTATTATAACTTTATACATGGAGTTCAAAATACTTTTTATATATCAAAGGATAATATTTGGGGGGTGAGATTTCCTGAGCTCTTCTAGTTCTCAGTGAATAAAATCTTGAAAAAATGTTAACATTTTTAGAAAGCTCACAAATGCACGGGTGTTTCTAGGCTCTGGGGTGCCACGCCACTGTCTACCACTGAACTGATGATACATTACTTTAAATTACTGTTATTTTACAATAGATCAGGTTGACTTTTCCAATATTTTCTTACCAGTATATCCAGTGTTCTACAATACCACCCTGGAATTCTGTTATATTTGGAATTGTATTATATTTATATGTCAACTTGGGGGAAATTGGTTAATTTACAATAGTGACTCTTCCTATCTAGAAAGAATATTGTATCATCTTATTTAGATTTTATATCGTTCAGTCAGATTTAAGTAGCTCACAAACATCTGTTATGTTTATTCCTAGGGAGAGTCTTTTTGAATAAAGATTTAGTGGTGTACCTCAAAATTTAAACTGTACATACCCTCTAACCCAGCAACTCCATTTTTAACAATTTGACATAAAGGAGTATAAGACTACTATTCCAACAGCAAAATCCTAGAAACAATTAAAAGTGTATCAATAAGGCAATGATGACCTGAAATGTAGCATCTTCATCGGATGGAAAACTACTCAACCATTACAGAGCATACAGAATCAGAACCGGCTGAGACAAGAGTTCAACAAACTACTACGCTAAAAATGAAAAGCAAGCTGCAAAACTGTTTGTTTGTTTGTTTGTTTTTTTAACTGAGGGGGGGAAACAAAACCATCATATATGTTGAGGACAGCCTGGCTCTTAGCAAGCATTTCAATCACTTTATGTGACTTAGAGGAAACGGGTCATTGAGTATTATTTCATTTATAGCCTATCTTCCCTAAGTTGCCCTATAATATGGTATTTTAAAAACTAAGCTTTCAAGTCATATTTTGCTAGTAAATATTTAAGAATGCAAATGTCCCTATAAGGTAACAATTAACTAGTAATAATTTTCTTTTCTTTTTTTTTTTTTGGCTGGGGCTAGGTTTGAACCCGCTACCTCCAGTGTATGGGGCCAGCGCTCTACTCCTTTGAGTCAGAGGCGCCGCCCAGTAATGCTTTTCAGTATCCCATAAAATCTCAGTGTTATACCTCAGGAAAAGCACTATCTCCATCTGAATCTTACTATCACAATCTATTGAAAACTTCTTTCCTCCTTACTTGAAATAATCTTTTAAAAATGTGTTGTCTTGCATATCAAGTACCAGAGATCACACTTTAGGACCAGAACAAAGTGACATTCTGTGTAATATGGAAACAAAGCCGTTTCTCCAACAAAAGGAAGCCACAGAAAAAGAAAATAATGGAACTTATTTTAAAATCAAAGTAAAAATTTGCCTTTTATTCTAAATCTTTGAATCAATTTTTACTGTTAGATTGTTCATCAATGTAAGATCAAAAAATGCAAATTAAGTTGTTCTTAAAGAATACTATACTCCTTGAAAGAATCTATTCCCTATTAGATGTAACCACTAACTTCTGCCCAAGGGCCTGAGAGTTCAGAAACTTGAGAAGCATACCATACCTGCTCCTAAATGCTATGAATTACACATTTCAACCAAAATAAATATATTAGACCACTACCTGCTGTATCTCCATACTGTATGAAGCAATGATTGTTTTTTTCCAAAAGTGAGATTTTTACTCTTCACATTTCTGTGTTCCTGTAACTGTTTGAAAGACCAGATACTGCTGTATGATGAAAAATACGAAAATCTACAAAAAGGGGAGGATCTTAACTGATTTTTAGGAATTTTAGCTTTTTAATATAATATACAAATTAGCTTCAAAGCGCTAAGAAAACAGCATATACTAAGATGACAGGGGGAAACTGACAAAAAGTTTTACTCTGGTTGAGCCCACAAGTCTTTACTAACTGGCATTTTAAGAGTTCATCTGTTCGCCTGCAGGACTATTTTGTGCTACTTCTGAAAGTTTAACTCATTAAATTATTAAGAAGTGTTAAGAGGTTAGTTCTTTTCAGAGTTACCTGACATAAATAATACATCGTGAAAACAAATCCGACCGACTCCTGGCCCACAGGCTGAGCCTTCTGCTGTCTCCTAAGTCTTCCCCAGCCGCGCGCATACCGGAGCGAGTGACATCAGATCGAAACTGCACACGGTTTCGCCGGGACCAACCTCTCCTCCAGACAGCAGCCACCGGCCTGCCGGAGGTGGCACCTCACGCCCCGACCCGGGATCGCCTCCCCGTCACCGGAGAACCCTCGCCCGGCGCCGAGTTTCTGGATGCCAGACCTGTTGCGCATCCCCGACCGCCGCGAGCCGGAGAAAGGCTCGGGCGCCGGCAGCGATGCACCTGCCCGGGACGGCGGCTCCGCGCCCCGCAGCCCAGCGCCAACCCCGCCCGAGGGGCGCGAGCGGCCGCAGTCCCAGGCCAGCACGGCCCGCCCGCGGCCGCCGCCAGCCGGGAAGGGCGGGGCGCGGGCCCGACGCCCGCGGCCGCCGCAGTCGCCCGGCCCGGCTCCGGCAGCCCCGGCGGCGCTCACCTTGGCGGCCGCGGCCCTGGCGGACATCTTGTCTCTCTCCAGCGCAGCGCGAGGCTCCTCGGACCCGAAACTCCGCGCCGCCGGCCCGCCCGCTCCTCACACCACGGTCCAAATAAACATCTCCCGGGAGCGAGCGGGGCGGGGGCGGCCGGAAAGGCCCGGCCCACGGGGAGGGGACTCAAGTCGGACAAAAGTCCGGGAAGCGCCCGCCCCGCCCGGGTCTTCTCCGCGGGGCGCGTCTGGCCGGCGCCTCCCTGCGAGCGCAGCCGCCCGCTCGGCCTCCCGGAGCTCTCGCAGCCCGGCCACGTCGGCCCCGCCCGCCTGCTCGCCACTCAGCAGCACTGGGGGCCTCCGGCCGTGCCCACAGCCCTCCCGGCGTCTCCGGCTTCTGCGCGAATTTCCCCGGACCCGAACTCCCCGGGCAGGGACGCGGCGTCGGCGGGCTCGGCAGCCACCGGCAACTCTGAGCGGCCACGCAGACCTGCCGGCCTGACCCACTGAGCATGCCCGGCCGGCCGGGGGCGGGGCCAGGGGGCGGGGCCGGACGGGGGCGGGGCCAGGGGCCGGGGTCTGGCCCCGAGCGCGGAAGGAAAGGCCGGGTTATCTAAACCATTCCAGGGTGGTTTCCGTTGCGCGCGAATCTTCCTGTTTGTTTCTATCAAAGGTCTGGCAGAATTCGCCCCTAACGAGGAAGCCCCCCTGTACCAAAGCTCTGCCGACGTCCTAAAGAGACTTGTCCACTTGCTCGTCAACAAGCCACGCCGGACGAGTCCCACGCAAGAGTGAAGCCAGAAAGGCAGGCCTACCAAATACCTGACCGTTTCCTTAACTGGGCAAATAGCAGCGGTCACAGCTGTCGCCGCGTGTCTGGGCGTTGTCGTCTCCGCTGAAGGCAGAATACATTTTCTGTAGAGCCCATCATGGCTTTCATCTCTTGAGGGGCTCCGACAGAGTCAGAATCACCGCTCTGCAGAATTCATGACAAACCAACTGCCATAACTAAACTGGTGAACCGAGAGGCAAGCAGCTTGAGAAGCACCCAGGAAGGTGACATCGTGGCCCATGCCTCATTAGGCCCCAGCATATCTTCAGAGTCTCCTTCTGCTCATCGAGATTGCTAAAATTGGCTTGACACCTGTGGCTCAAGCGGCCAAGGTGCCAGCCACATACACCTAAGGTGGTGGGTTCGAATCCCCAGCCCGGGCCTGCCAAACAACAATGACGGCTGCAACCAAAAAATGGCCAGGCGTTGTGGCGGGTGCCTGTAGTCCCAGCTACTTGGGAGGCGGAGGCAGGAGACTCGCTTGAGCCCAGGAGTTGGAGGTTGCTGTGAGCTGAGATGCCATAGCACTCTACCCCGGGGACAGCTTGAGGC
>CAUYQV010037729.1:0-71435 GCA_963574575.1 Galagoides demidoff
TTTTATACTTTGTCCTGTGTTCTATCTTGTGATCTTGTTTTAATTTTCTTTTTTTTTTTTTTTTTTTGCAGTTTTTGGCCAGGGTTGGGTTTGAACCTGCCACCTCCAGTATATGGGGCCAGTGCCCTACTCCTTTAAGCCACAGGTGCTGCCCTTTTTTTTTTTTTTTTGATAGAGTCTCAGTATGTTGTCCTCAGTAGAGTAATGTGGCATCATAGCTCACAGCAATCTCAAACTCTTGGGCTTAAGCAATTCTCTGGCCTCAGCCTCCCAAGTTGCTGGGACTACAGGCACCCACCACAACACCCCGTTATTTTTTGGTTACAATTGTCATTGTTGTTTAGCTGGCCTGGGCCAGGTTCAAAACCACTAGCCTTGGTGTACGTGGCTGGCACCCTACCCACTGAGCTATGGGTACCACCTTGAGTTGATTTTTTATGTGATATGAAGTCTATATTTTTGCAAATATTATATAAATTTTTCAGCATTTTTTAAATTGAAAACACCTGGCTTACTTATTGAATTGTTTTTACATTTTACAAAGCTCAGTTGTTAATGGTTAATAAAAAAACAGAAATAGACTCACTTAGGGTACATTTCTGAACTCTTTCTTCCATTGATCTACTTATTTATCTTGATTTTTTTTTTTTGGCCGGAGCTGGGTTTGAACCTGCCACCTCCAGCATATGGGGTTGGGACCCTACACTTTTGAGCCACAGGCACCGCCTTACTTATTTATCTTAATGTCAATATCATATTGTCTTTATTACAGTGGCTTTATCATACATCTAAAAATTAGGTTGTGTTAATCATCCAACTTTATTCTTTTTACTATCATTTTGTCTATTCTATTAATTTTAATTTGTGCATTTTGGCTGACTGAGAATTTTTGAATCAGCTTTTCATATTGTATTAAAATTTCTGTTGGGAATTTGATCGAATTTATATATCAACCCCAGAAGAATTGACATCTTAACACTATTTAGTCTCCTGAGACTTGAACAATTTGGTGCCCA
The DNA here is from genome assembly GCA_963574575.1 of Galagoides demidoff. Lineage (NCBI taxonomy): Eukaryota > Metazoa > Chordata > Mammalia > Primates > Galagidae > Galagoides > Galagoides demidoff. The sequence goes on from CAUYQV010037729.1 coordinate 1,017, forward strand.
TTTATTTAGATGTTTAATTTTTCTCAGCGATGGTTCATAGTTACAGGTCATGCATATTCATGCTCATGTCTTACCAGATTTATTCCTAAGTGTTTCATAGTTTTATTGCTACTGTATTTTTAAATCAATGTATAAATTTGTAATAGTATAAAAAATAGGTTTAATTTTTGTACATTTAATTCAAGATAAAACCCAAAGCCCATAGTTCCATAGAATATGAGAGTTAGGGAAGTACCGATTTTACCCACAGACACCACTGTTCATGGGAAAACCGTATCATGACCCGGATGGCAGGAAGGCATTTCCATACTCATTTACATGCTGCTGTTCCACAATTGGCCTCACAGTCTTGCGTTTTCATAATAAACAAAGCCAAACGGCTGAGTGGTGGCCTTGATAGCTCAGGATGTTGGATATAAGAATTGAATAACCAGAAAAACAGGACTGTGGTCAAAGGCAAATGTGAGCACAGGTATCATTGGAAGTGAGAATGCAAAATGTATGTGTGGGGGTAGAGTATTAAAAGAATTGCAAAAAATAACTGTAAATGATCTCATTCAACTATGACCACATATGATTTGATTTCTTTTTTAATTTTTAAGTACAATGGATTATTGCATAGTGGTTTTATAATGACGACAAAAACAATTAGAGTATTGTGAAAGTTAACTGTCTTACTAAAATTTTACATAGAGCTAGTTTTCACTCACAAGAAAGGATTTTGATTATGTCAGAAACAAATAGCTGTCATTTGTGAGACAATAATCTAATGCTTGTGAAAAATGGATCATTTTGCATAATTGGTCTTTAATCGAATCCATGGCATGTGTTCAGAATCAAAACAATAAAAATGTGAATGGAGGAACAAGAAGTAACTCTCAACAGTTAGTAACAGGATGAAAACGACAGTCTTCGGCTCATTGAAAAAATTTTTTTTTAAATTTTTTAGAGACAGAGTCTCACTTTGTCGCCCTTGGTAGAGTACTGTAGCATCACAGCTCACAGCAACCTCCAGCTCTTGGGCTTAGGTGATTCTCTTGCCCTAGCCTCCTGATAGTGGGAATCACAGGTGCCTGCCACAACACCCAGCTATTTTTTGCTGCAGTTTGGCCAGGGCCAGGTTTGAACCCACCACCCTCAAAATACGGGGCTGGCGCCCTACTAACTGAGCCACAGTCACCACCCTGAAAATTCTTGAATTCTTTCCCTTATGAAGTGACATTTAAATTTTAAATTTATTCAGAAGAATTAATAATTGAGTAATTTTAGTCACTTTAGATTCTATTTCTGACCTTGATTTAAATTTTCAACTTAATGTGTTTGTATTTATATTTGAAGGTCCAGATTGTTTTAGGCCTGAATAAATAAAAATTTTGAAGTCACAACTTTGGAATAAATATCTTACAAATTTAAATGTCCTACATGTGTGGGATTTATAAATTCTGTTGTTAAAATTAACAAGATTACACCATATTTTATGCAGAAGAACAAGTTTCTTATACATACTTCTCAGAGCAACTTGGCAATCACACTGAAAATATCAAATAATAAATATCACAAACATGTGGAAACTTTAATGTCTTCCCTTAACATTTTTCTTTCTTCATGTATTTCTGTTTGCATAAGGTAAATTAATGAAAAGGAGAAAGATAGTTTGTGCAAAAATAAATATTTGCAACATGCGCCATTGTGAAAAAAATGTTCAATTTCATTTTGCCAAGACACACAGAATAACAAAAAATAGTAAAAAGAGATATATGTGAAAATATTCAGAATTTTTACATTCAGCCAAGATAAAAGTGAAAGTTGATTTTTTTGTATCTATTATATGTTCAAGAGTACTGCACACATAATAGTGGGAAAAAAGAAGAATTTGAAGAATACAGTAAAATATAGAACTTTATTTTTATTAGTGCTAGAACGCTTGGAAGTTATAACCAAAAGAGCTCTTGACCTCATGAGCACCTCTATCTTTTATGAGAGCAAAAATATCTCAAGTGGCACCATGCTTCTTTTTCTAACCCTGGTTTCATTAATTTAGATATACAGTCAATGGTCTTTTTTAGTTTTCTTGTTTGGTCAAGTCAAAAGAGACTGCATTAGCTGTGGAATCACAGGAAAAATGATGAAGGGTTGTGACAGTGAAGTAAATCGGTGTGGGTATTGGTCTGTCAGTGCAGATGAATCAGGTTACAATGGACTTTTCTTTTAAAAATTAAAAAAGAGAGAGAGAGAGAATTTTATTCCTGAAGCAAATTCTTTCTCCTCCTTACTACTGATTTTATCAATTATTAATGTGGAATCATAGCTCAGGAAATTCTAGGAACTTTTTCCTTTCAAATGTTTTTAGTTAATATACTTGGCATGTGTTTCAGAGAGACAATCTGAATGCTTTCAGATCCCCAGTGCCCTGATAAAAATTTGGAAATAGGGCACTAGAACCTCCACAGTTGACCACCTCCCCACACTGACACATTTCTTTTTTTTCTCAACAAAGAATTAATTTTATTTAAAAAAATAATGGAACACTTCACGAATTTGCAGGTCATCCTTGTGCAGGAGCCATGTTACTCTACTCTGTATGGTTCCAATTGTGTGTATGTGCTGCCGAGGTAACTACATACACTTCTTTAAATTGACCTAATTTTCACAGACCAGGAACCTTCCACTTGTACTCAATGTAAGCTCCTTATGTTGACCACTTCCTTATGTCAGTCAGTCTGTTACAGTGCCTTGGGTGGTCAACCTCCAGAGGTTGTACTCTGTCTGTTTCATAAGTATATCCTTCCTTGTGAAAAGCTAGATAGATCACCAGCCATGATTCATTTGGTGTTTGTTTTCTGTTTTGTTTTTTTTCCAGTTTTTGACCAGGGCCAGTATATGGGGCTGGCACCCTACTTCTTGAGCTACAGGTGCTGCCCTAATTTGGTGGTTTTAACTAAAAAGGTAGCAACAAGGGTCCACGCCTGCCTCAACTTTATTGCCCCAACTGGGCATTCACTGAAGTCCCTGGACCTGGTCACCATGAAGAAGCTGGACAGTAAGGTGAACATCATTCTAATAATTGCAAATGCTGACACCATTGCCAAGAATGAACTGCACAGATTTAAGAGTAAGATGATGAGTGAACTGGTCGCAATGGGGTCCTGATAGATCAGTTCCCCACTGATGAAGAAACTGTGGGAGAGATCAATGCGACAATCAGTGTCCATCTCCCGCTTGCAGTGGTTGGCAGCTCTGAGGAGGTGAAGATTGGCAACAAGATGGCAAAGGCCAGGCAGTACCCCTAGGGCGTGGTACAGGTTGAGAATGAAAACCATGTGATTTCGGGAAACTTCGGGAGATGCTGATCCGCGTGAACCTGGAGGATTTGCGAGAACAGACTCACACCTGCCATTATGGGCTGTACGGACATTGGAAGCTGGAGGAGATGGGGTTCAAGGATATTGACCCCGACCCCAGGAGTCTTCAGGAGACATAGGAAGCAAAACGGAATGAGTTCCTAGGAGACCTGCAGAAGGAAGGAGAGGAAATGAGACCAATGTTGGTTCTGAGAGTCAAGCGGAAAGAAGCTGAACTGAAAGGGGCAGAGGAGGAACTTCACGGGAAGTTGGACCTCCCCAGTGGACGCTCCAAGGAGAAGAGAGTGGAGGACAAGAAGGAGGAGTGACCAACTTCCAGAAGACAAAGGCAGCGGTCCCGTTGCTACAGTCCCAGGCCCAGCAATCTGGGGCGCAGCAAACCAAGAATGACAAGGATAAGGAAAATGCAATTTCACACAAAGCCTGGCAAGCCAAGGATGTGCCCGCATTCCCCGTCTTTGCAGTAATATCGTATCTCTGCCCTCTGTGTCCTTTATGTTTATTTTATTTTTTTACCCTTCCCCAACACCAATAATTATTACCTCATTTTGCTGAATGTTGTTGGGTGGTAGAAAATGCCGGAACAAGGGAATAACAGCAAAAGCTCTGTGCAGCTGGACTTGGTTTCTGGAAAGTAAAAGATTTGCCTGCAAGGCCTGTTCCAAATGGCAGTAGGAAGCAGGCCTGTCACTTGTGTGTCGCTTTGGACTGAGGAGAGTGGGGTGAACGCCACCTGTATGTCCGACCTGAAAGCTTGTGACGCCTCAGCAGCTGAACTCAAACCTGAATAGCCATGACAACAGCTTGCATTTCCTGGATTTCATCTCCATGATGCATGGTCCCTCAACTCACTGTCTTTTCTCCTCACTTGACCAAAGCCAGGTAGATGTGTGCTAGTAGACAGAATGGTGGGTGATCAGTGTCTATGACTTACTCTTGCATGAAATTTTCATTTTAATCAGTAACATCATTTGACCTGAGACTGCGGGTCTGTTCAGACTGTCTCCTCTTATGGCTTGAAACTGCACCTGAACACCTCCCTTGGCGTGCTGGCCTGGTGGGGTGGCCTGGCCCGACACAGAAAACTGTGATCGGTGCATGTTTACTGGTGTGTCCTTGGTCCTCTCACAGACAGTGATCTCATAGGTTTGAACATACAACCTTCTGTGGTAGAAGAATCTTCTTACTAAGGATAATGGGCATGAAATAAGGACTGTTTAACAATCACATCTAAATTTGCTCTCACTGGGCTGAGGGGAGGGCTTAATGACTGATTCCAGGATAACAGTATTGCTAATAAAGTGTTTCACTAATAAAAAATAACTAAAGAAAGAAAGAAAGAAAATAAGCCTCCAAATGTTACTTTCACCTTTAATTGTCTACGTGAAAAGACTGTTTTAATTTCATTCAAACAGCTCTACAATTCTGCTATCATTCTCTTTGCCTTATTTTATTTATCCCAAGTCTAACAAGAGATATAAAATATATCTCGGGTCCCATTCTCTTATCATTGTGTATTAAACCTTTCAGAATTAATGACCGGGGTTGAGGCAAGATAGCCGATTAGTGACATTGGTTAAAGTATCTACCTGGATGGAAGGTAAAATATATTGGAGGCACTGCCACCTTCCACAAACCCAGGCACAGTGGCTAAATAGGAAAAGTAGGGTTAACCAGTGAAACCCAAGAGCTTGGGTGTCCAAAAGGGTGAGTGTCATAGGGTGACTTCCTTAAACCTGGACACCCCCTCCTCTGCACTCCTCTGTATACAGTGTTAGTCCTGGCCAGCTGGTGGTCATGGCCCATCCCCTGCTTTCTGACTGGGAGGGGACTCTGAATCAAATGCAAACAAACAGCTGCTTCTCTACGTTGGATGTGTGTTCCCAGCCGAGCCTGCCATGGAGAGTGGGGCCACCATAACTTGAGAGCTTTCTACACAGTTGTTCACTGGTAGCTTAGACCAGTGGGCAGGGCAGGGTCCGGTGTCCCAAGATGTGAGAGCAGTGCAGGGAGACACAGGGAAGAGGTCTTATTCTTGAACTCAAGTGGCAAGGAAGCTTTTGTGGACATGCCAGCCTGGAATGTGGAGGGCGGACGAATGCTTAGAAGCATATAGCTTCCATAGGCTGAGGCAGGAAGAAATAGAACTAAATAGACCAATATCAAATAACAAAACTTAAGTATCGGTAAAAAACCTTCCACACGCCAAAAGTCTAGGACCACTTGGTTTCACAGCCAAATTTTACCAGCTCTACAATGAGGAACTTGTGCCTGTCCTGTAGAAATGATTCCATAACGTTGAAAATGAAGGAATCCTCCCCTCATTCTATGAAGCCAGTATCACCTTCATACACTCAGGAAAGAACACGAACAAAACAAAAGAAAACAAACAGAAAAGAAGGGAAACCGACAGCCCAATATCCCTTATGAATATAGATGGAAAAATTCTCAATACAATTCTAGCAAACTCAGTTAAGCAGCACATTAAAAAATTAATCCACCATAACCATGCTGGCATCATCCTAGGGCTGTAAGGATGTTTCAACATACACAAGTCTATAGAAGTGATTCAACCCACAAATAGAAGCAAAAGAAAAAAAATCATGCAATCATCTCAATAGAAAGCATTAGAAAAAAATTAGTACCCTTTAATGATAAGAACTCTTAACCAAATAGGCATAGAGAGAAGGTAGCTCAAAATTTAAAAAGCCATATATGACAAACTCAAGGCAAACATCATACTGACTAGGATAAAATTGAAAGTGTTTCTTCTTAGATTTGGAACTAGACAGGGTTGCCCACTGTGACCACTTCTGTTCAATGTAGTGCTGGAAATCCCACAAAGGGGGATGGAGGAGAGAAGGAAATCGAGCACTTCCAAATAGGGGCAGAAGTCAAACTATCACTCTTTGCTAAGAACATGATCTTATATCTAGAACCATCCCCCAAGATTCTGATAAGAATCTCCCGGGACTGGTAAATAAATTTAACACAGTCTCAGGGGGAAAATTATTGTATACACATCAGTAGCAATCCCGTATACCCAATAACAGTTGAGCTGAGAATCAAATCAGAGACTCAATACCTTTTACAATAACAACAAAGGATATAAAATACACAGAAATATATTTAACCTAGGATATAAAAGACCTTTATAAGGAGAACTATGTGTTACTTAGGAAAGAAATTGCAGAAGATGGAAGCAAATGGAAAAACAAGTTAATGCTCTTAACTGGCAGATTCAACATTGTTAAAATGTCCACACTACACAGGTGATCTTCATATTCAGTGCAATCCCCCACTAGAATGCGAACATCATTCATCGTAGATCTATAAAAAATAATTGTACACTTTGTATGAAGCCATAAAAGAGCTGAAATATCCAAAGTAACCTTAAGCAAAAGAGACAAATCAGGAGGCATTACCTTCATTGATTTCAAGCTATACTACAAGTCTATAGTTGACGAAACAACAAAGATATAGACCAATGGATTTCAAGAGAAAAACCAGATATAAAGTGATCCCCAGAATGCCATCTGATCTTTGACAAAGCAGGTAATAACATATACTGGGAAAAAAGAATCCCTATTCAATAAACGGTGCTGAGAAAATTGGACAAACACACATAGAAGATTGAAACAGGATCCATATGTCACACCAGTTGCAAAAATTAATTTATGTTGGAAACAGACTTAAACCTAAGGCATGAAACTTCTATAATAAGAATTATAGAAGTGAATGTTGTAACATTTTCTTACATAAATACTGGCCTAGGCAAAGAATTTATGGAAAAGACCCCAAAGTCAATCACAGTGATGACAAAATTATCAAATGGGACCTGATTAAATTAAAAAGCCTCTGCACAGCCAAGGAAATAATCAATAGTGCAAACAGACAACCTATAGTTGGGAGAATATATGTGCACACTACATTTCCAATAAAGGGCTCATAACCTGAACATATAAATAACTCAAGCAGTTCAGCAAGAAAAAACTCAACTCCACGAAAAATAGGCAAAAGTCATGAAGAGAAGCTTTTCAAAAACAAATAAACTAATGGTCAACAAACCCATGAAAAGATGCTCAACTTCGCTCATCAGGGAAATGTAAATCACAACCACAATGGAGTTATCACCTAAGTCCTGTGAGAATGGCTTTTATCAAAAAGCCCCAAACTACAGATGCAGATAGGATGGGACACTTACACAGCACTGGTGGCACTGCAAACCAGTATCACCTCTGTGAAAAGTTGTAACGAGAGATCTTAAAGAATTAAAAGTAGAGCTATCATTTGATCCAGCTATCCTACTATTGAATATTTACCTGAAGGAAAAATATCCTGTTATGAAAAAGATATGTGTACTTGGATTTTTATTATAGCACTTTTCACGATTACAAAAATGTGGAGTCAACCCAAGTTCTAATCAATATAGAGTGAATTAATAAAATGTGGTATGTATAGACCATGGAGTACTCATCAGGCTGAGAAAAAAAAAAAAAGAATAGAATAATGAACTACTACTCCCTTCCTCCCTTCTGTAACAAGCTGAATGGAACTAGAAGGAAGTATTACAAAAATAATAAACAAATACAACACATACTCACTATTAAATTGGAACTAAGTGATCAAAACTCAAAAGTCCATTTGGTAGTAAAACTCAATGGTCAACATGCAGATGGAAAGGTTAGGGGATGGGTAAATTCTAGCCTAACAGAGAACAATGCTCACTCCCAGCATGAGGGACACACTTAAAACTTTAAATGCAAACTGTACAAAAGCAGTTTATATAACCAAAACACTTGTACCCCTGTAACATTCTGAAATCTTTAAAGAACAACAATTTAAAAAATTAATGATAGAGTCTTGCTTAAATTTACTAACTAGAAAAAAAATTAGGAATATTTGTTTCAAAAAAAATTAAAAAAATATAGTGTGTGTGTATGCGCATGTGTATGTGTGTATGTATACAGGGCGGCCATAAAGTTTGTGTGCAATTTTAAATTTTAAATTGCACACAAACTTTATGGCCACTCTATATATGTGTGTATATATACACACACATAACCATACACAAAAAGTTTTTTAAAGAAGATTGTTATCACTTGACAAGTTGTAGCTATACCTATTTATATTTATGAAGTACAAAGTTATAATATGACTTTTGAAAAAATATGAATAGATTAAATTAATAATTATTAATCATCTCAAATATTTAACTTTTTGTGTGTGTTGAAAACATTGGAAATTGCAGGATGCAGTGGCTCATGCCTGTAATTCTAGCACTCTGGGAAGACAAGGCAGGTGGAGAGCCTCACCTCTCAAGTTCGAGAACAGCCTGAGCAAGAGACCCCATCTCTAAAAACAATAGCCAGGAGTTGTGGCAGGCACCTGTAGTCCCAGCTGCTAGGGAGGTTGAGGCTAGAGAATCACTTGAGGCCAAGAGTTTGAGGTTGCTGTGAGCCACAACGCCATGGCACTCTACCAAGGGTGACAAAGTGAGACTCTGAGAAAGAAAGAAAAGAAAGAAAGAAAGAAAGAAAGAAAGAAAGAAAGAAAGAAAGAAAGAAAGAAAGAAAGAAAGAAAGAAAGAAAGAAAGAAAGAAAGAAAGAAAGAAAGAAAGAAAGGAAAAAGGAAACATTGGAAATTTACTCTGTTACTGGTACTGAAAGGACTGTGACCCTTCATGTGTTCCTTCTCTGATGGATATTTTGGTTGATTCCATAGATGGCTGATGGGACTAGCACAGCAGTGAACCTGGAGCTATCCCCTTGACTTGCTCATTTCATATTTCTTTTTTGGGAAATACCCAACAGTGGGATTTTTAGATACTGTGGTAATTATATTTTTAGTTTCATAAGAAACTTTTATAGTGTTTTTCTTAATAGTTGCATGAGTTTATATTGTCTTGCAATAGTTGCAAGAGTTCCCTTTTCTCCACATCTTAACCAACACTTGTTATCTTTTAGCTTTTTAGTAATAGCCATTCTTCTTTTTAGTGATTTTCCCCCAAGATCTATCTTTTATGTATTTTGTCACTGATTTACATGTTTGTTTCATCTGTCAAGAATTTTTAATTGTTCCTAAGATAACTATGTGAAATAGGAAATTTAATGCTAAAATCAGGCTTTGTGTGTTAACAACTCAGCATACAATAGTCTTTATTAAAAAGCTAGTATATGACTCGTAGAAGGAATTAATAACACTGATAAAAATTAATCACACTGATAAAAATTCTACTTTTAGCTTTTACTCACAAAGTCAAGTTCTGAAGATTCAATTAAATGGCCTCATGTTTTACTTTAATATTTGAAATTTTCTAACTGCTTAACGATAGTAATATTTTGACCTCCAGAAATTAGGGTACTTTTCCTGGGAGCTGTTTTAAAAAGGCACAAAACAACTTCTTAGAAGAGAACAGACCGACTAGCAGAGACAGGCTTTACCTGGGTGAAACCGTGCTAATTGGTAATACTTCACCTGAGTGCAATCGTGCTAATTAGTCAGACTTCACCCATCTACTGCCACCTTAACTCCAAAACACTGCACAGTTTGATTCAAAGAGCTAAATTGAATAAGAATGTACTCACCACTCATTTTAACTCTATTGGATTTGGAGAATTGATTCATGGCAATTCTGAGCAATTGCCCAATTTACAGGAAATTATTTCAGATAGCGTTCACTGCAATTTTAAAGTTACTGACTTTTCTGGAGGTTACTATATCATTGATAACTGAAATTTTTCTCAGAGCTGTTCAATTGCAAATAAACAATTTGAGCTTCACTTTATTATTTATAATTCAATGATGTCAGGAACAATGAAAAAGATATTCATCTACTTGGCAGATTTCACAGAAACATGCATTTATGAAATACTGATTTTATATCTACACTGCATAATAGCAATATGTACTCAGGAATAACCTGTTTGGAAGACTATTGTATTATAATCTTAGTCCTCTGGAGAGTTATTTAATCAAAATAGCTCTGCTTAAGTGCACTACAAGAGGAGATATGAAAAAAATGTCAGAGGATCAAGGAGAGACAAAGGACTAGGAATTACAATACTAAAAGTAATTTAGTGCCTTGAGGCATGGCAATTTCTTTTCTTAAACTTGAGGTGGAAAACTCTCAGACGAGTCGGGAATATCAGACTTACAACTGAGATCTCCGTGAATGACAAAATACATTCTCATACCCGTGAACAACTAAACACCTAGATTAAACGTGTTAAATCGAAATGGAAATGTAAGTTGCACAGAACTCCTTAATAATCAGTGTTTCTGAAAACACTAATTGGTATCATATGATGGCACGCAACTGTTTGATGTTATTCTTCTGTCTTCTTAACTCTTCGTACACATAAATTTAGGTAAGTTTTCCAGTATTGCTTTGAGCTAAATTTTAGAAACGTTCATGATTTATAATACAGAGTTAAACAATGTGACGTCCTTATACAATAATTCAGGTATTAAGGTATACATTCTTATCTTCCTGTGGAAATTCATAGCAATTACTGAATTAATGTGTAGCATATGTGTAGCCATCCTGCCTAATTATCTTGAACTTTGATTATGGAGGTTAAGACAGTATGGGGCGTACAGAATATTAGAGTGTTTTATTTCTATTTATTTTTCTGTGTAAATTCATCATCACTTTTCTTCACAGTAAATGAATTCCGGTCAATATTTCCTTTGAAACTATCCTTATGGAGTCTCCTCTTTCCTTTTCATTGGTAAAGTCAACAACCTTGGTATTACATAATGATCAATAATACCAGCTGTATCTTTTTAAATTCTTTTCATGGCATTCCAGGGTATAGTACATTCTCATGGACTCTTAAAAATTTGTAATTACCTCAAAGCAATCAAGGAGAAAATTTTTCACCATTTCTAGCATTATTTATTATTCTTGAGCAACACAGTCCTGCTGCTTGCTCAGGCAACAATTGCTAGTAGACAAATTATATATAAAATATACATTAGAGCTGAAAACAGGGGCTAATGCCTGGGAGACTGAGACGGGTAAATTGCTTTGAGTCCAAGAGGTTGAGACCAGCCTGCTCAACATAGTGATACTGTATTTATATAAAGAGTTAAAAAAATAGCTAACTATAATGGCATGCATCTATAATTCTAGCTACTCTGGAGGCTGAGAAGAAGGATTGCTTGAGTCCAGGAATTTAAGGTTACAGTGAGCTATGATTGAGCTCATTACATTCCAGCCTGGGTGACCAAGCACAGTTCTGTCGCTATACTGGCCAACAATAAAAAAAAAAAAAAAAAAAAAAAAAACCAACTCTAAGAAAGAAATATATTCCTGAAAATCTCTTTTTATGTAACTGTTGCAAATCAAAAAAATATTTAAAAAAAACTATAAATTATGGATATAAGTTTGACCCCATATTTCTGGCAGGACTGAGTTGCTTGATTTCTGAGAAACCACGAATTCTTGCTCGAATTAATCCCCATGTACTCTTCTATCATTGATTTGATTTAAAAAAATATTGCCTAACTTCCATGCCAATTAGTGCATAGCCACTGCATCAACCAAGCATGGTTCAAAATTTACATTTTTTAGATGGTCCTACACCCATAGAAGGTCATTTTAATGACAAAATCTACTTATCATGAGTCTACTCGCTTGAGATATGTTTTTATATTTCACTGTTTGGATGAAGACTTCCAATTTCATTCAAAGTGATTTCAAATGGTGATAATAATGATATTGATAATGGATAATATTTTGGGGCCTTTACTAGTTCCTAAACACTGTACTAAGTGCTCTGTGTAAATAAATTACTTCACTTAATGCAGCAATCTTATAAAGTAAGGACAATTGTATCCATTTTCGATGAATCACACAGAACTGGTATGTAAATTTTGTTAAAGAGAGCTTGAGCTTTCAACCTCTAAGGAGGAATCAGATCTGAACTAAGTAAATGTCACTGTGTCATAGAGACCTTCCCTAACCACCCATGTAAACGCCACCTCTGCCACTGCTGCATCTTACACACGGTAGGCACAGGCCAATCTACTGTGGCCAATGAAATGTGACTGAGTTTCTGTTTAGCATTTCTGAATGGGTGAGTTTGTGAATCCTTGTGTGATTTACTTAATCTCCTTCTCCTTGCCGTGTTCATAGTCAATTTTTCTGATAATGGAGGCTCTAGCTAATCCTGGAATGAGAAGACATGGATCAACTCCCCCCCCCCGCCCCGCCCAGCCAATGCAATAAAGATTTTTTTTTATAAGCCACTACGATATTGGAGATTCTTTGTGAAAGGATGGGCTTTATTGTACACTATGTGTTAATCAACTTATACATTCATTCAACAGATATTTTTGAGAAACTGTTCTAAGCACTAGAAAGAATACAGTGAACAAAACAAAAAGCCATGGTCTTTTGAAGTCTATTTTCCAGAAGAAAGATAGATAAAAAGGAAAAACGATAAAATATAAAAAGCAAATCAATTGGTCTATTGCTTAATGGCGATAAAGTGCTGTTAGAATGAACCACAAATTTGTAGTAAGGAGTACTAAAGGTTAAGGTAGGTGGACTGCCAGTAAGTTCTTTATCTACTACAATGATATTCAACTGAAGAATTGATACTGTTATGTAAGAGAAGGACATTCCAGGAAAGGAGGACAGAATTCCATCATGGGAAACAGGGAAATAGTTAACATAACTGGAGCTGATGATGGAAGAGACTCAAGAAGGATCTTGTGGACTCTTCCTTCTTCATGTTGATGTAAACTTGTGACTCTGAACTAGGCATGGCTGTTGAATAAATGAGAGAACAAACTCCATAATTATGAGATTCAAATATTCAATCCATTGCAAAACAATAGAAAACCCACAGGTGTCCTCTTCAGGTTCATATGGACCACACCTAATTGCTATTAACAAACATGTGCACAGACTTAGTATATTTTCAGGTGGGTAAATTATTCCAAATCTTAATGAAGGACAACTTTTTAAAAACAGCAATATCTATAAAGACGTGTTTTCCTAGTTATATTAATCACTGAGCATAAACAACCACTGACCAACCAGAATGCAAATGTTTTGTTCAAATAAACAGATTTTTTTTTTAAATAGCTTCAGAAAGTATCTTTAGAAAAAGTTTTCCTAGAAACAAATGAGATCATGGATAGTAATTTTGTACCAACAATCTGGAACTATTCCAAAAAGTAGACAGTTGTACTTTCAGAATTTTTTATGCTTCTTGCCTCAATATCCTTGTTTCAGTTATTTAATGTTCTGTAACAAATCATCCAAAAACTTGATTTCTTATTTGCCCACAATCTATATGTCAGCAGTTTGGGCTGCACTCAATTTTTTTTTTTTTTACTCGAAATTAATTCTCTCATCTCACTTCCTGTCTGTGATTCTAAAAACCTCACACAACCCTCCCCTTATAGATGACAGAAACTTTCTGAGGTATATCCTTTTTATTACCCCTGGTTGGTGCCTAAAATTGCACCAGTTCATTGTCTAATTTGATGCTGTAATACTAGGAGCCATCTCTCCTTGACATAGCATGGCCTGTAAAGTTAAATCTCTTGTCTTCCCATTAGGCCCCTAGCAAAGTCCTAGTGTGTGTGTTGTCACCAGACTGCACCAATCTTCTGTTGTTTGCCAGTTATAATTGTTAGCTGGTTAGTTTTGCCCTGAAAATAGCATACAAGAAAAAATACAGGTGAAGTTTCTGAATTTGGAGCCAGAACAATGTTATAGTCTTCAAATGAGGTCGTAAAGTGATTTAGAATTCTTAAAGATCTTCCCCAAAACTACGGAGTAAGGAAAGAGGAGGTTTCTTTTTCGTTCACTTTTTTCTCATTTGTAATTTTTAGGAAAAAATTGCAACTATTTATGCTTTTCTCATTCATCTTAAATATATGTGTATACGTTGGCATGTCTAAAGTAAAAGGCATAATATCAGTCATAATATTTTTTCTCCTTTTTTATAGAGCAGTTCATCACTCCAAGGGAAAGTCACTCATGTAGTCATCACAAAGTCCTACAGCAGTTCTCATCTTTGATTGTGATATTTGGTCCCCAGAACCGTGAAATGAAGTCTAATGGTTGAAATAATTATTAAAATAAATACTCTAACATTGGCTGTAACAATGAGCTTTATTATGATACTGGAATAATTTTACTCATGAATATTACAGATATTACAAATAAATTGGCTACACAAAATAAATGTTCCCATAATCTGTATTCAACCATGAAACAGTGTGGCTGGGAATTTGGAATTTGTTTATCATAGATCAGTATAACTGTGTACATCTAGCAACAAAAACCATGCAATAACTCCAACCATAACCCTAACCATAACCTAGATAGACAATCGGCTATCATCTTTGGCCTACTCTAAGCCAAGGAGAAAAGTATAAGCAACTCCAGTTACTATTAAGACTATTGTGGATAAGTTAAAAAAAAATGAACAAAATTAGTTTAAAAATTTCTAAATGTATTAAGTATATAAATTGCAGATGGGTCTTTGCAGTCCTGCTACAGAATGATCATAATCATCAAATGTTTATTGAGCAGACACAATGTGCCAACTACTGTGCTGCTTAGTAGGGATAAAGTTGTAAGTGGTGTAATTTCTGACTTCAACATAAGCTCCTCTTAGCATTCAAATAGCAGCAATATATGCATCAAATAAAATATGAATGTCAGCTTCACGTTTCTTCTTTTAAAATAAGAGAAAACATAGATAAGAAATGCTCGTTTAAATTTTTGAATACTGTCCTTGAATAACTAAAAAAAAAAAATACTAATATTGGAATTTCTCTTATGTACCATGACTATAATTCAGTAGAAGTGCTTCAGGGTTGTGTCATCCTATATAACTATTTAAAATCAAAGGAGTTTGGGTTGGGCTATTTATATTTCTAATCAAATCTCTAGCTTTGATCCTGCTGAGCCTAATTTTATGTGGAGTCCCTGACGAGACCCCTTACAATAGCTTATCTATGTCATGTAGTCATGAGTCCCTATTACATTATAAGCCATTTAAAATTTTAGATTCACATTTTAATGGGAAACTTCAGCATAAAAGCCACAGCACTCAAATTATTGCTGTGAATACCAAATTATTCATATTAGCATATTCATATCAATAAATTATCTTATTTTTCGACCTAAATCATTTCCAATTAATCTCTCATCAGGGCAATCAGAACTGTTTTGTCATTCCAGAATTAGAGAGTTAGCCAATGTGTTCTCCATTTCACTACATTTTCATCATCTTTGCATTTACTTTTCCTTTGAAATGTTGTATCTATAGCAGAATAGATTCAGAGAGTTGAAGAAATAAAGCAGCATTGATAAGAAATTGTCTGTCTTGTTCAAGAAAAGAATTCCTGATGAACCAAACTCACTCTTAATACCATCTTACAAACACTTTTTTCACAGCCCTGGCTATCTTTTGCAAGCAATTAAATAATTTCATGCTTTTCTTTCTTTAAAACACTTTCTTAGCCTTGGCAGTGCTGACATTTTGGACATGATAATTTTGCGGTAGAAGACAATTTTATACATTGTGTTATGTTTTGTAGCATTCCTGATCTCTACTCTATGTCAGTGATATCTGGCCAATTATGACATTTAAAACTGTCTAAGGAATGGCAAGTGTCCTCTGAGGGGACAAAATCATCCATGTGTATATTATAAATAAATTTGCTGAAACATAATATAATGCAAATGTAAAACAATATGCTAGTTATGCAGCATATTTTGGCTATATTGTCACTGTATGCTTAGCACTGAGGAAAACACTAACATACAGAAAATCTTCCAGAAAGAAAAGGAATGCCAGGAGAACCAAGGTTGCCTTGCACACGATGTCCTATATCAGAAAGAGTCAAAGGAAGTTGCTGTCTACTTAGAACATGGAAATTAGGTTAGAGCCCATGGAGATTTTTGTTTCTCACTCTTTGTTGCTCAGATTTTTAGATGGACTCCATGTGTTATCCAAAATCCTATAAAACCACAGATCCATTTAATTATTATAAAAAAAAAAAAAAGGATTGGAGAGGAGTTCTCCAAGACGTCAAAATTTCTGGAAGTGTCACTTTATGCCTTCTGATTCTAATTATTTTTGTCAGAATAATAGGATAATAGCTAAATAAGTCTACATGGATTTGAATATTATTGATGCAAGATCAATAGTATTTAGTATTCTTACAGAGAAATATACATACTGTATACAATAAACCACATTAACAGTTACTTACACATAGTTGATGATATACAACAAATCAGTACTAGTATACTATCATGAGAGAATTTTCAAGAAATAGAAAGCAAATTAATTTTTCAAACTCTTTAAGAAAAACAATGTATGTCCATTTTTCTTACACGATTTTTTTTCTCAGAAAATTATCTTTGGTTGGTGACTATATAGAATTATATTTGGTTTTGGGGGTTATTTTATAGGAGCAAATTGGTTACCATGAAAAAAATATCATAATGATACTTATTAAATCAAATTAAATATTTTAAAATGACTAGGTAATAGTTTTCAAGCATACTTTTTGAATTAGGCCATTTCTATCTCAATTTTTACTTCCTAACAATCACCAGAACAAACCTTGTAAATTGCATAGCAAGATCTCATCTCTCATTTGATCTCATCTCAAATATTTGTGTTGAGGCCAAGGAGTCATACAAGTTTTACCTATTCTCATAAAAATTTCTTCAGGCTGTAATTGATTAGATTATAATCTTTTTGGTGGCCATGTTCCAAATGCAAATTAAATATATGAATGTATTTTGTATTCATTTATAATTGATAGGGAACTCAACTAACACGTTAGTGCAGATTTTTCTTTGTTTTAATACAGACTAAACAGATACCCTGGAATCCAGTGCATTTATTTGTTGTATAAAACTATAGCATTTATTGTCAAATTATTCAATTCACAAATTTTAAAGATTTTACTCTAAAAGCCATCTGCTTCATCTAAACTTATCATATTGACTAATTCAGATTTGCATCATATTAATTTTATTTTAGTGTGTGCAAATTATCATAAACTTAGTGGCTTAACATAGCACACAGTTATTATCTCACAATTTCTGTGGGTGAGGAACCTAGGCACAGTCTAGATAGTTCTCTAATCAGAGTCTCACAAAGTTGTAATCAAAGTAATGCCTAGAATGGTGACCTCTGAAAGCAAGTGGGTCCTTTTCCAAGTTTGCTTGATTGTTAGAAAAATTCATTTCCTTGTAGTGGTACTGAAGTGCTCAGCTCATTGAGTCTGCCAATAGTTCCCTGTTGTGGTGGTTAATTTTGTCTGTCAATTTGGCTTGGCCATAGGGTCCAGATATTTGGTCTAAATCAGTGAATTTTGAGTAGAGCAGATTGCTCTTCATAATATGTGTTATGGGGTGGACTGTATCTATTTGGTTAAAGTCATGAATAGAGCAAAAAGCTGACCTCTCCTAAACAACCGGGAACTCTGTCATCCTGATGGCCTTTGGATATGAAGTGCATTTTTGGCTCTCACCTGGGTCTCAAGCCTGCTGATCTGTCAGGCAGATTTTGGATTTACCAGCCTTACAACTCAACTCCATAGTTATGTGAGCCAATCACAGTAGAATCTCCATAGTTGACCACCGCCCTGCACAGACCACCTCTTTAACTTGACTTAGTTTTCATAGACCAGACATGCACCACATGTACATATCAGCACAGTAGGCCTAGCTCATTATGTTGGTCACCTCCATATCTTGACCTGCTTGTTACAGTCCCTTGGGTACTCAATTTGCAGAGGCTCTACTATACTAAAAATAATCTTTTTATACATACACACACACACAAAATTAGTTTAGCAGGTATGTAGAAGCGTAACTAATATATCTAACACATGGCTCTTTGCACATCTTGGCAGTTGGTATCTTCAAGTCCAGGAAGACATGTCTTACCAACCGGCATAAGTTCGAGTCTTATGTAATATACCATAACCATGGGCGACTCATCCCATGTCCTCGTCCTGTTTGACTGGATAAGAGCAAGTTAAAGCCCCACCAATACTCAAGTGGAGGGACAGGATCTCTAAACTAACACTATTTCCATGACACTGGAAATGTCACCATGTTTCATCAGTGAGCGTAGCCACACAAGACCACCCACTGAATTGAAGACAATGGACTCACACTGCATACCTAACCTGATTTTCCCACTAGCCAGAAGAAAATCTGAAAGAAGGAAAAATTATGGAACGCCTAAAGAACTGTGTTTCTGGTTTAGAAATGGGGGTGACGAGTGATCTTGGGAGAGTCTCTTCTGTTCTGGTCTCTTCAGTTTTGATTGCTTCACTGAGCCACGTCATCCCCAGTAACAGCCTGGAGTTTTGCCGTCAATTCAGTATAAAAGTTAACAGTCGGGATGATGAGGCTGAAACTCTCACTATGTATATTTACATTTAATGCATCTATTCCACCAAAGGGTGAGCACAGAGCCAGGTTAACTTCAGGTCCTTATCTATGGGAAGCACTTGCTCCTTCTCATCTCTGGAGAAACAATTTAAGGGACTGCAGTGAGATGCAGAGTGTCGGGGGAACCACTCTCGCTGTGGACACAGGAAAAGGCAGCAAGGTGTCTCTTACAATGCTCGATTTCTAATCATGAATGAAATGATCAAAAATAGTATATACCAATTTATTTTTCTCATAGGTCAGGTAATTGGTTTCATTCCTTTCTTCTTTCTTCTTTAAAGATTTGTTGGGCAGAGAAAGTATGCATGTGTCTGTCTACTCAAGGCCCTTATCACACCTGAGAATTATTGTAGTTTCTTGGTGAGCCCATGAGAACACCCTGGTGCAAGGCTTCCAACATATAGCTTCAGTGTTGGTTCCTCTAAATAGCATAGGTATTTGCGTATTTCTGAAGTTCTTCAAAGGGTAAGAATCTAGAAGAAAGTTTTCTAAACATACTGGGTAGCTTCACTGTTCTCAGGAGACAAAAATTGCAGAGGAGTAAAATGAATCACCTCATGTTCTCAAAGGAAAGCCCGAAGGGACATACTAGTAGTAACAGTAAAACAGAGATGGAGTCTTACAAATCTTGCAAATCACAAACCGAGTACCCTAGTCCCTAAATGGATTAAAATAATCTTCCCATCTTACTTTGATGGTTGAACAGTCTCTGAAGGAAAATGACATGATTTAAAGCATTTATAAATTGTCCGACAAAATCTCTATGTCTAATCAACAACTGCCAAGAGGCCCAAGAAATAATATCTAAATATAAAATATAGAAAACAAAAATAAATACAGATTAGTTTGGTGAAATTAAAACATATCCACAGGTGTATCCACATTGGGAAGCATGAGACATAGTTTAAAATAACAATGATTAACAGGTTCAAGAAAATATACGAGCACACAAAAACATTATCAGAGAACTAGAATTATAAATATATATATGTGATGTAAAAAGACTCCTCAGATGGGCTTAGTAGCACACACCTGCAGTCCTAGTCCCAGGGAGGCTGAGGTGGGAGAATTGCTCGAGGCTAGAATTGCTGGAGGTTGCCGTGTGCTATGATGGCACCTGTGAATAGTCACTGCAAAATAAAGTAAACTAAACAACACAAACCAAAGGCTGCAATGGACATCCCTGCAGTGGAAAGGGAGAAACTATTTTATTTACTGTGGCAAAGGACAGCATAATCAAAAAGAAGGATACAACTTCTCAAAAAGGGATAGGTTTTAAAAGTTTAAAAATCTTTAGATTTTTCTTAGCAAAAAACAGATTTTGTATAGTAACCAAGTTGCCAGAGAAGTCAGTGAACTTAACCTTAAAACCAATGAATGCGTACTAACTGTCAATCCAGGTTTTCTGTGGTCTAATCCTGTAAATATGGTCCTGAACAAGCTGGTATAAAAGGAACTGGAACTGTGTATTATCTATCATGGTTTGGTTTGATGGAGTTGATCAATTTGATTGTTTGGGAATAGTCCATTTTGCAAATTCTGATTTCTTTAAGTCTCACTGTAGACCAAATCTAAACAAAAACATGCCGTGAAATAATAACAGGACAGTCCTCATGCCCTTCCATTTTCTGGCCGTGCTGCCAGGTTGACGCAGGAAAGGGTGAGATCTCAGAGCTAATCATTAGTTTTTACAACGTTAGATTTTATGTTAGTAATTATGTAATATTCGGGAGTAGTCTTAAGCAAGCTTTGAGCTCTTTCTTTATAATATCTTATATGGAGAGAGTAAGAAATAAAAATGTAATATAAATGTGAATTCCTTATTTTAGCCAACTAATAATTTTTACTTTGTTTTTCAATAAACTATTTTTTGCTTCTTATACAGTGATTATCAGTAGTTCAATGTAAATTTGAATACATTAAAAAAACTATCCTTAACTTGCTTTATATTTGTTCTTTAATAAAAGATATGAAATAAAGTACATATCTTTATACACACACACACACACACGGTAGCACGGATGAAAAACATCTACATATTGTAAATTCGTCCAGTCTTCTTAGATGTTTTAAATAATCCCTAAATTTTGTTTACTTGATTATAAAATGTCCTATGGGGTTTGGATAAGGATATAAATCTGTACAACTAAGGATGCCATGCTGAGTTATTAAATTAGCCTCAAAATTAAATTTCGAGTATATCTTAATTTGACTTTGGCAAAACATAAGTTTATTAAGCTCAGAAGTTCATTCAAGTACATTTAAAATGGTTTAATATTTCTCTGAGAATAAAAAAAAATACATAGAGTTATACTCTGGCCCTTTTTTTTTTAATAAGAACTTGAAAGTCCGTATCTCCTTATGAAGTTAATTTGACTTGTTTTCTATGCAAATAAGCAGCAGCATTGCTCAAATTCACATGACTAATAATCTTGCGGGACAGAAATCTCTTCACCATTTAGGTTTAATCATATCTAGAAAAGGCTATGGACAGTTCACAAGTCATCAGTGTGCCACACACCCCCTTCTATTTAATCTTTTTTTTTCTGTTTTTAATTTCAGTTCTTTAAAAAAAAAATCTTTTAAATGTTTGCTCTATTTTCTTGTATCACTTATTAAACTTTAAAAAAATTATCCAATTTTAGTACTCAGCTTCCATTTACTGAATGTCCCCTGTATAGAGCCATTGCAGGGGTCAAAGATAAAAGATTTAAGACAAAGGATTTGTACATAAAGACAGTGGGCTCCTGAGCTTTCTTCCTATGCTCACAAAGCAGAGTACAAACAAGTGCAAATATACAAGGTGAAAAGCACACTCACAGATGCCTCCAGCATCCAGAGGAGTGTGCGAAGAGTTAGAAATATCTGATTAAAAAAAAAAAAAATTCTTGGAGAAATTCAAAGAGAGACTGGATTTTAAAGAAGGAAACAGAAGAATGTGAAGTGGGACAAAATCGCATGCACAATGGTGTCTAGCGCTGTTTCACAATTACCATCTGTTTGTTGAATTAGTCGCAGGCTGGAATGAGCACGTCGTATGGAGGCAAAGCCCGTCCCGTGAGTCTGCCGGGAGCAACAGTCCACGGAGGGAAGAACGAAACTTGAGAGATGAGTTGAGCGAATTCTGGAAAAATTCTGAGATGTCAAAAATATAGACATACATTTTGAGTTATAAATAATCAGATTTGGAGAGTGTGTTTGAATTAGGTGATTTGCAAGTCATAAACATTCCTGGAGTAATCTAAATTTAAAATGTTACAATTCTGATGGAAAATATGCTGTGAAACTAGACAGTGATAATTTGATTTTATAGTTGCATTAAAATATAGTCACATAAGTAGTTGATTGGGTAAAAGAAACAAAAAGATTGGAATAAACATAATTCTGATTACAAGCTGTTATTATTAAGAATAAACACAAAATTACATTGAAAACAAAGCACTAATATTACCATTTTGAAATACTCCAGTCTTCTGATATAGAAGGGTATATCTCTTTATTTGTAGCCTTTTCTTCTTGGTCTTCAGTAAAATTTTTACAATTTTCTTTTTTTCTTTTTTACAGTATTTTTTATATATATATATATATTTGTGGGAAATGTTTGGTGTATGTATACATTGTTGAGTGATTAAATCAAAATAATTACCATGTCTATCACCCCCATATTATTTTGGTTTTTGTGATGAGAACTTTTAATATCTACTCACTTTGCAATTTTGAAGTATACAGCACATTATTATTAACTATGGCCACCATGCTGCACAGTAGAGTCCAGAACTTACTTTTCCTACGTAACGGAAACTTTGTACCATTTGACCAACATACCTGCTCTCTCTTCCATCCCTTCAGCCTCTGTTAACATTTTACTCTCTGTTTCCATGAGGTTAACTTCTTTGTATTTCACATTTAAGTGAGATTGTGCATTAGTTCTATTATGTTTTTGTGTCTTGCTTATTTCACCTGGCATAATGTCTTGCAGGTTGATACATGCTACAAATGTTAGGATTTCTTTCCTTTTAAGACTGAATAGTATTTTCTTATGCATAGGCATATGTAACACATTTTCCGTATCCATTCATCCATTGATAGACACTTAGCTTAGCTCTACATCTTGGATATTGTGAATAATGATACAGTGAACAGAGTAGTGAAGATATCTCTTGGAGATACTGATTTCATTTGTGTTAGGTTTATACTCAGAAGTTGGGTTACTGGATATTACAGCAGTTCTATTTTTTTTTTTTTTACTTTATTAGAAAACTCCGTACTGTTGTCCTAATAGTTATACTAATTTATATCCCCATAGGCAGAGTATGGGGGTTCCCTTTTCTCTCACCAACAGTGGTTATCTTTAGGAGTTTTTTTGTTGGTTGGTTGGTTGGTTGGTTAGTTGGTTGGTGAAAGCCATTCTAACAGATGTAAGCTAATATTTCTTTATGGTTTTAATTTGTGTTTTCCTGATGATTCACAGTGTTGAACATTTTTTTATCAATATATCATATCATATCAGGTATCAATATATGTTCGCTTTTTGTATGTCTTCTTTTTTTTTTTTTGAGGCAGAGCCTCAAGCTGTCCCCCTGGGTAGAGTGCTGTGGCATCACTCACAGCAATCTTTAACTCCTGGGCTCAAACGAGTCTCCTGCCTCCGCCTCCCAAGTAGCCAGGACCACAGGTGCCCGCCACAATGCCCAGCTATTTTTTTGGTTGCAGACATCATTGTTGTTTGGTGGGCCTGGGTTGGATTTGAACATGCCATCTTAGGTGTATGTGGCTGGCACTTTAGCCACTTGAGCCACAGGCGCCGAGGTTTGTATGTCTTCTTTTAAGAAGTGTTTATTCAGATTCCTTGCCCATGTTTAAATCAGGTTATTGTTTTCTTGGTATTAAGTTAGAGTTCTTATATTTTGGATATTAATTATTTATTAGTAATATGAGTCTAATAATGATAATATATGTGTGACCACATACTTTTGATAATATTCAAAAAAATTATAATAGTTTATGTGGGTAAAGGTAACATAGGCTTTCTGATGTTTGATATTTATGTAATACATTCAAGTTACAAAATAATGATATGAGGATTAGATTTTATGAACTATAGTTATTAAGCAAACTCATATTTATACAAAGATGGTTGTAATGGCTCTACTCCTGTTTTCCATCTCTGAGGATAATATCATACCATACTCACCACATTTACACTTTGTAAGCTAAGGTAAATGTGATAAAGAATACTTCATCCAAACATCATAGTTTCATAACTGAATAGTGATTTACCATAGATTTAATGAACATTACATTTCAAGGATTTTTTTCTAGGTTTTGTGACTATAATGTTGCATGGAATAAATACAGATTTTGGTTTTATAAAGCTCAGTAAATAAATAGTAAATAAATAAACATAAAATAATGCTAGGTAATGATAAGCATTATAAAGAAAAGTTGAGCAGTGTGAGAGGATACAGACAAATGGAAAAGGTGCATTATTTCATGGAAATGGTGCAGCATTTATATAGAGACCAGAATAAATGGGGAGAAAGAACATGCCACTGCTGTGCAGAGATCTGTGTAGGAAAAGGGAAGAAATTATCACTGGGCAAGAGAGATGAACAGAACCTTCTCTAAAGAAGAAACAAATGGCTAACAGACATTGGAAAAAATTCTCATCATCTGTAATTATGAGAGAAAAGCAAATCAAAACCACCCTAAGATATCACCTAACTCCAGCCCACATCATAAAATCTCACAACTGCAGATGCTGGTGTGGATGTGGTGAGAAGGGAAAACTATTATACTGCTGGTGGGACTGCAAAGTAATACAACTTTTTTGTAAGGAAGTATGGAGAAAACACAAAGAACTCAAATTAGGCATCCCATTTGATCCTTCAATCTTACCTCTAGGCATCTACCTAGAAAGAAAAAAAAAATCATTTTATCATAAGTATATTTGCACTAGACTGTCACAGCTCAATTTACAATCACCAAATTGTGGAAACAACCTAAATGCCCACCAATCCCATAATAGATTAACAAGCTGTCATATATGGACAGTGCCTGTGGCTGAAGGAGTAGGGTGCCAGCCCCATATACCGGAGGTAGCGGGTTCAGGCCCAGCCCTGGCCAAAAACTGAAAACAGAAAACAAAAAACAAACAAACAAAAAAACAAGCTGTCTTATATGTATACCTGGAATACTATTGGGCCATTAAAAGAGACAGAGACTTTCCATCTTTTGTATTAACCTGGAATTGGAACGCAGTTTTCTCAGTAAAGCATTACAAGAGTGGAGAAGTAAGAATCTTATGTATTCGATTCTAATACGAAGCCAACAGATGATCTGATAAATGGTGGGGGGCAGCGGGAGGGCCATGGGGGGTCACAGTGATTCACACACCTCTTGGGGGCAGGACACAATTAGAAGAGGGAATTTACCTTACAAATGTAATCAGTGTATCCTAATTCTTTGTACCATCAATGAATCCCAAACAATAAAAAAAGAAAAGGGAAGAGCAAATGAAAATGTCTTGAGATAGAAATGCTTTTGGCATGTCTGAGAAGACAGAAGAATACCACTATATTTGTATCACCTTGTACAAAATGTTTAGTTGGTGCAAAAGGTAAGGGTTTATAGATGATGGGAATTTTATATTTAAATAAAACAGTGATGAAGACAGTGTTCTTAAGGTAACATTCAGCCTTTGGAAAAGTGCTTTGACTCAATGGCAATGCAAGCTGAGAGAACAGCTATGTGACTTTTGCAAAGAGAAATGCTGGCTTAAAAGTTTAGTCTTGGAACACATTGTAATTTAATGCATTAGTGTTCTATTATTGACCTGAAAATTATAACAAACTCTGTCATTTAAACCAACAAGATTAAATAGCTTTCTTTCTTTTTTTTTAGGTCAGAAATTTGATGGGTCACATTGAACTACAATCATATCAGCACAAGTGAGTTCTTTACTGGTGTCTCCAGGGAAGAATTTCCTTCCAGGCCCAAGTAAATTGTTGGCAGAACTTAGTTACATGTGACTGTCAGCCTGAGGTCTGTCTGCCAGGGTTTGTTATCAGCTTCTCAAGGCTACCAACGTTCCAATTCCTAGCTTTTGTCTTCAAAGCAGCAAAGACAGGTCTAGTCCTTCCTGTGTCTTTTGTCTATGTCAAATTTTTTTTTTGGCAAATGTCTCTCTCTGATGGATATGCCTTCATCCTCTGACTTTAAGGACCCATGTGATCACACTGAGCTCCAGTGGATAATTTAGAATTACTCTTATTTTGAGATCAGCTGATTACTCACTTTAATTCCACGTGCAAAGTTCATATTTCCAGTAGTAACAACAAAGCATGAAGGTCATGGGAACCAAAATATCCTGTCTACTACATAATCAGCCTGTCAAGTAATTGCTGGTATTTAAATGTTTGTCATCTGTATAAAAATTTCTCCATAGTTATAAAATAAAGGAATAAGGTCAAAGAATCATAACACATATGTGTAAAATTGTTTTATAAACTCATTTACTTGCCACATAAATTGGTGCTATTGTTTCCCTTGTATAAATATTTTTGTCTGCGTAGAAGAAATAGAGTTTTGGGTTTTTTTAAAATTATTCTAAGGTGTTTTTTAAACCAAATAATGTATGTAATATTCTTTCTATGTTTTTCTGACCAACATGAAATTAACTTTCTTTACATCCACCCTACAACTTTCCTCTTAAATGGAATTTGCATGCTTATTAACATCTTGTTTCTCCATCCATTGATAAGCATTATTATTGTAAAGTAACTGCCCAGTCAGATTC
This sequence comes from Galagoides demidoff, assembly GCA_963574575.1. NCBI lineage: Eukaryota > Metazoa > Chordata > Mammalia > Primates > Galagidae > Galagoides > Galagoides demidoff. The sequence continues at coordinate 27,635 of CAUYQV010037729.1, forward strand.
CACATTTCTCAGCTTGTTGCATGTGGGTGGACTAGGTGATGACCTGTCCCCAGTGAGATGTAAGGTATGTGAGACAGAATATTTCCAGGCTTAGACACTGAAGACGTGAAAATGCATTCACCTGTTCTCTTTTCCACCTCTTGGCAAATTGCATAGATGACAAAGATGCAGGAGGCATGATATAGAAGCAGTTAGATTGCCCAAGTCATCTTGTGGAGGAAAGACGACCACTGCCCGGAGTATTAGGGGAAAAAAAATGCATTTCCATTACTATTGTCTTCATTGCTGTAACTAGAGCTATTCTAACCAATATAGAAATTGGTCATTCATCATAGAAGTTGTATGATCAGAATTGACTAATACAAGTGGCATTGGCTGGGTAGTTAGTTGGGAGGCAGACAACAGGAAAATGACGGTCCCTGGATGGGAGAAAGTTGCCGTCTCCTCCATTATCTTGGAAGGCAAATCCTATTCTCACGGAGTTTGTATCTCTCAGGGATTTTGAAAGAGCCAGAATATTACTGCATATTGTTTTCTCTTCACTGCTTATAAGAAGCTATTACATGGAGTAGATTTAGTCACACAACAATGACTCACTTTGCTAGATAAGAGTGAAAAGGAATAGAGTGCAGAATTTCAAATCTTAAGTTTTCCACCAGGAATTCCTCTTTGTAGGTAATTTCAGGAAAAGAATGCTGAAATAGGGCAGGAAGAATGGGAGCTGAAGACCCCATTCTTGGTAAGGGAAAGTACCCCCAGAAAAAGGGGAAAATTAAAAAGTCACCTGAGTGAGTAAGAACAAAGAAAAGTCAGCTAGTGTTCATTTAAGCCAGCCATTGCTATCAGCGTCCTGCTTTTTCTGAAATTCTAGCTTGTTGGGGATACAGCTTACAAACACCCCTGCTGGGTCTGTGAGCACTTTCAGGAAAAATGGCCATAGAAGAGACTATGGCAAAGACCTAGAAAGATACATGTACTGGGTGGTTTCCTGCCTAGTAAACAGGCAGAGCAGATACCCATTGTGGAGATTTGCATTTACCTGGGGCAGAGATCAAGGGAGTAGCTCAAGCTCTCAGATATGGGCAGAAGAGTTTATATCCCTAATCCCAGAGGAAGATCCTCTGTGGTGGTGATAGGAGGAAAATTCCTTCTCCCCATGAATTCCTCAGAGGAGATTAACACCCATGGCATTTATTCCCCAGAGAACTAGCAGTGTTTAGCAGCTCCCTACAAATCCCTGTGTGTGATCTCAAGTGGGAGGCTCTCCAGTAGAAGGCTCAGATTTCAGATTTTTCAAACCCTTCAATAATAACAATAGGAGCTGATATGCTCATTCAGAGAAACTTCTAGAATCTTTGTTCCCTTCCTCATCTACCTTCTGGGCAAACAGACCTCAATAAAAGCAGTGGAGCGGGGACATTGCGGGAATCCCACAAGCGGGCAATGGACCCCTGAGTTCCCACCTTTTATTCTATTCCGTGTCTCACGGCTCTTTCCTTGCTGTTGTTTCTAACTCTGTATTTCTTCAGTCAGTTGCCACAGTTCCACACGCTTTACTGGACCCTGCCACTGGGGCAGAACCCGGACAAGTAGTTGTAAACCATAAGATTCAATAAAATGCATTGCTCAAGGAAAGAAATCCAGCACTGAGACAAAGATAACATTACAGAGTAATCTTTTTTAGGAAATTCTACTCGTTAATATGTCTTCCATTTAAAAAAAAAAAAAAGAGAGAGAGGCATGAAGAAGAAAAAAAAATTACATACCAAGATAAGAGATCTAAATCTAAGTACATATCATTTTTTAAAATAACCACTTGCCATTTGTCAGTAGGAAAAACGACTCAAGTGTCATATTCAGTTTCTGGGCTCCCATGGAGTGTCTATCAATTTCAAGATTTCTTTTATGATTCAGCTATTCCAAGAGTTCCAAGAGTCTGAAAATATTGCATTAAATATTAATGTGTTATCCACACAAATGGCAAATATTGAAAACTAGGAATATAAATAAAAAATAAATCTTAAAATATTATATTCAAAATTAATAATTCAGAAGCAGCAAATTTTCTATTATGCGTTAGTAATCACCTATATAATACTTTCATAGGAAAAAATTTTTATTTATTTACTTAAAGATTTATGCAAATTATAAAAGCATTTTTCATATTAAATGACTTTAAAACAAGAGTACATGTGATATCATATTTAAAAATTACACACCATGACAAAAGCATACTAAAATAATTTCCATTTTATTCAAAGTCAATCTTAATCAACTAAAAATGATTTGGCTTTTAGAAGCTCTTTGCTAGAAAGCTCTGTTATTTTCTCTTTATGTTTTGAATAGAATTTCCAAAAATTAGATAGGGCATCTGGAGTGTTTAATATTATTATCAATACAATGGAATGCCAATTTTAGTAATCTGACCTGTCTTATAGCTGACTCAGCTTTATTGCACTCTATGGTTCACTAAGGATAAGCCAACTGTAGATTGGTGTGAACACCCAGATCTCCCTAACACTAATTCAGTGAAAATTTGATGTAAAAATCTGTAATCTCCAAATAAAACAGAACATATAATTTTGTGTCATTTTGAAGTATGTGCTGGAACTTCTGACCACTAAAAAACAACAACAACAAAAAATGTGTACCAGAAAAAGGACAGTATCCTTCTCTAAATTTTTATTACCTGTCCCCAAACTCAGATTCATGGTTAAAATTAATGTCAGACAGAAACTGTCACTGTGGAAATGACTCTCAGAAATATAATCAGCAGAAAATGATGAAAACATAATCACAAAATATATAGCTAGAGGAAAAAGATATGACAAAGCTGACAAGTGCATGGAATCCCCCATAACTCTTCCCTGCGAGGGGCTTACGCTCAGACAGATTGAAATCAGGGATCAGCAGTGTGACCACCTCCCCTGAGCAATATCATTGTCTTGTGAGTAACGAGAGTGACAGGCGTTGACTGTGTTCACAGATATGTGAGACTATAAGGTCTTCTATGTATTTTGAAAGGACACAGAGTTATAACCGACAGCATAAGAGGAATACATATTTCAAGTGCAGGGCCAAGGAAGGCGAACTTGAGAATATATTTGCTTAGCCACCTTCAAGGATAACAGTGAATAAAATCAAATGAAATAACACAATAAATGACAAGAGAATTAGTGATTTAAAAATCTCTTTTTCCTTGGGTTTGAGTGTAAGTTTTCAGAATTATGAATATTATTTAAAACATGTAGACAAAGCTAGAAGATTAAAGAATAATATGCCCTTGGTGACATAGGATATAAACTTGTACTCAGGGGCGGTACCTATGGCTCAAAGGAGTAAGGCACCAGCCGCATACACCAGGGGTGGCAGGTTCAAACCCAGCCCCAGCCAAAAACTGGAAAAAAACAAAAAAAACTTGTACTCAGGAAAGATTTGTAAACATAGACCAGAATCCATACATTTACTATTTCCTTTAGTAAAGTTTCTTTTTAATGTATTGATATAAGGCAATAATAAAATAGACATAGCACAAGTGAGAAAGTGAATTGTAAAAACTATGAAACCATGAAGATTCTTTGGATTTTACACTTATGCTTCACTAGAAACAAAGTCCAAGAGAAATGATTGAACATTTTGTATAACAGCTTTTACTATTAGATTTAATTACAACTATTTGGTGGTGAATTTATTCCACTATCTTAAAAATAATAAAATTTCTTTCTAAAATAAAAGCTTAAGGCAAATAATAACAGGCATGCATGTGTTTCATATTATTCAGGACAGTCCTATATACGTTAACTCCATTGATATTTAAAAAATAATTCAATAATTGATTTAGCATTTTATATTTAGACATGAGCTAACTTAGAAGAGTTTGCATGTAAGTGTTTGTTGACATGTTAGTAATAAAAAGCACAGTAGTTAAAAGTCTGAGCTTTAATGTCAGAAAGCTCCAGGCCAAATTCAGGCTATCTCGAACTAATTTTAATTTTATGTTATTTGACATGTTCATTATTTAAAATAGAAGCATCCTCATTTATACAGTGTCTGTCTATAGTTAGGAGATATGTTGTAAAGTTTAAATCAAGTAATTTAGGGTAAAATCTGTAGCATGTTGCCTGTCATACAGTCTATACTACATAAAATATATTCTGAATATGTATATAAAAGATGAGGATTCATCTGCTATGGTAACTAGAAGTTTGGCAGACATGGCCTTTCTGTCCCGCTGTTACATATGTGAATAACTTAACCTTCCATGTCAAAACAGACATTGAAGAAAGAATCAAAGTTGCTACTGTACTTCTGACTTATAAAACAGTGAAATAATAGACGTGTTTTTGAGACTCCCTAAATTTGTGACAATTTAAGACAACACTACAAAGCTAAAATCCATCCATTATTTGTACACACACACATACACACGCATATTCCTATAAATATATTTTTACTTCAGTTACATAATAAATACCATCCTGGAGGACTAAAACAGCTAATTTCTCTTTAGTTATTTCTCTCAGGGAGTACATTGAATATTACAATGTGATTTAATTTAAATATTTCTGGCTACCTACAGTTTCATTGTCCCTTAAGGGTAACTGACTTTACATCTTTTGATGTTCATTTTACTGTGGAGATGGGATCTCTGCATTATTCATGTTTGTCTGCATCTATCTACCCTATGAGAATTGCAACAGCTCTCATTTTATGTGTGTGTGTGTTGGGATGTGTGTATTTTAATACTTTTCTGTGTTTAACTCCAGAGATTATGTTGGTAACAGAATGAATGAAATTGTTTTATAGACCTTTCCACTTACAGTGACTATCAACTAAATTTATGAAGTAGCAATCCAAGCTGAATTTTAAGTATGTTCTTAGTAACATTGAGAATGTTCACTGATATCACATTATACACAGAAAAGTAGTGAAGTAATGATCAGAATAAGGAAATGATAGTCTTCAAATTGGATATCATGGCTGAACTACCAAAATACTCAGAGAGTAGCGATAGTAAATGGGGTATGTTTAGCAGTGGATATATATGTAGGAGGAATCTCAGAAAGATTGGCAGAGTTTCACACTATTGCTCTGGGTAGAGCACCATTGTGTCATAGCTCATAGCAACCTCAAACTCCTGGGCTAAAGCAATGATCTTGCCTTAGTCTCCCAATTTTGGGGGACTACAGATAACCCCCACAATGCCAGGGTAGTCTTTCTACTTTCTATTTTTAGTAGAAATGGGATCTTGCTCTTGCATAGGTTGGTCTCAAGCTCCTGAGCTCAGCTGACCCACCTGCCTCAGCCTCCCAGAGTTCTAGGAGTCTGGTATTAACCACTGTGCCCAGCCACTAATAGATAATCAAACACATATAAAAGTTTTAAATATATTTCATTCTAGAATAAATTGCCTTATTACCAAAAATATTTTTAAAGTCTTAATATATTTTCTTTCTTATTTTTTTTGAGAGCATGTATGAGGAAATGACTTTAAGCTTATTGATAAATTTTATTCAACAGATACTATGTGATCAAAGTAACTACTTTGAATAAATCCTAACATTTAATTTCACACCATCTGTGTGAGGTGTTCTTATTTTTGAGATAATACCTGTAAACAGTGATACTAAATTCAAAGTGAAAAAGCTAATAATTGACAGATTCAAGTTCTGGAAGTCTGAATTCAGAGACCATTATTATTAAACTTGATGCTGACAAATAACTTACTATATAAGAACCTTTGAATAGAGAGGGTCAGTTTAGCTGAGTTATGATTCAACATAATTCTGTGACATTTCTAGACAATTAGTAGAGTGAAAAATGGACCACATCTCAAGATGAATATGATATAAATATGTAAGACAAGTATTCCCTAAAGAAACATTCATAAACCATAAACTAGTAATTTTGAGAAAGCATGAAATTAAGCAAAATTTCCATGAAATTATGTGAACAACAGCACTATAAAAATGAATATTCTCTCTCTCTCTCTCTATATATATATATTTTTTGAAAGATAACTACATGCCAGAAACTTTACTAAGCATTTTACACAAACTCATTGATTTTCCATAACTTAATTCAAGTCTATTAAACAACTCTCTTTCTTTCTTCGAGAGAAGAAAGAGATGTGGGAAGGGAAACAGGGAGACACAGAGGAATATTAAATAAAGAAGTTGCCACAACAATGAAAGTCATTTAAAAAAGAATGAAATAATATAAACTCAGTTGTAATCACTGTATATAAAAAAAATAGCATAATTATTTAAAATAACTTCCCTAATCAGTTTTAGCTTCCTCTGGTCACCATGATTCCCAGCATTGTTAAAAATATTTTGTTTAGAGAGGTTTAATCATTCTAAATGTGTGTGAATTTTCCATCTAAATCTTGAGCATATACACTCTTTCAATGTAATACTTTTCACTCTCCTATAGACAATCAGGTAGAAACAGCAGCTTATTTTTCTGCCCCCCTCCTTTATTTCTTTCTTTTCATTTGAACATATATGTTTGCAATGAGGTGCCATTGAAAGGAACACAGAGAAAAATTAGGAAACATTCTGAAAAAAAAAAAAGTAAAATTGTTAACATCCTAGAGAAAATCTAAGTTATATCCTTGTAAATGATGCCTTGATGCCATATAAATACTTTAGTGGAATGTGGTGAGTTGGGATATTAGATTTCAATCTATGTGTGTGAGTTGAGTATGGCATCAACTCTTGCTCTCTCTTATGGTCTGCTGAATCTTGGGACATGTCACCTACAGTAGCCCCTTCTAATTGCCTTTGACTTTTTGTCATCTCAAAGTACTAATACATCAACCATAACAGATGCTGAATGCTCGCTCCATGAAAATACCATAGTGTTATTATTCTTAGTAAAGCATCACAAGAATAAAGGAGCATGAATCTGATGAACTCATTTTTGATGTGAAGACAGAACAGAGAGAGGAAAAGGGGGATTGGGGGGGTCTCTGTGTGTGATGGACCTTTTGGGGCAAGACACAAATATAAGAGGGACTTTACCTAACAAATGCAATCAATATAACCTGGTTTCTTGTACCCTCAATCCCCAACAATAAAAAAAAAAAATCCCTTTTGCTTGGCATTCAAGGCTATTTGAAAAATAAAAGACTCTGACCTATTTTGACAACCTTCTCCTGGATTAGAAGAGGTATACTTGACAAAACTATACCTGGTTTTCTCACCAAAGTGACTGACACATGGGATGGCTCAGTAGCTGTTAAATGAATCTGCATCTACACAGATTTTCATCTTTCTCTGACTTCTACTTCATTTCCAGGATCTGAAGTTGTCTTTCATGTTTGCTTTTGTTTACCCTGTGCCCTCTAGTCACATTCCTCACCTGCTGAAATTTTACCTCTCAGACAGACCATAGGTAAGGGAGCATAGCATGGGTGAAGGCTTCCCCGAGTTATGCCTTATCTCAGTTAGTCGTCACCAGAACCCTGAGATTTAGCCAGCAATTCAGCTGGCTCAGATTACTTAAATTGACTTAAATGTTTTTTGTAATCCTCAGTATATTTTAAAAAATTAACCTATTAGTCCTATACATTGAAAACCAATATCAGTTATTATAAACAGAAGGTGATTTTAAAAGTAAGTAGAATGAAAACAAATTTATTTTTGTTACAGTCTAACTGTTGCTTCCCAAAGGCCCTAGCTGTCTCTGAGACTTGCTTTCACTCTGTTAAACAGGGAAATGAGCAAGCTTGTAAATGGGTGTCAAAGACTAAACGCTTTCTCCTTAATGTAATACAAATTGTATAAAGGCTAACAAAGTGCTGGAAAGAACAAAAAATTCTCATTATGTTATTCAGTGTTTAATACTGTGCCTGTCCATCTCCTAAAATCCTTGAATACCACTTGAATTAATCTTACTTAACTTTCCCAAATATGGAAGTTGACTGTTATTAGCCCCATATTTCAGACCATGCACCTGACAGAGACAGGTTAAATAACTTGTTTGTGGTTCCCACACTTGGGTAAATGGCAGAACTAGGGGTTCAAACCCAAATCTTTCTGACCCCCAAGTTTGGGAGTTTGGGCTTTTTTTACCTGGCTGAATGTCTCATGCTACCTTTTCTAGAACCTTCAAGGAATGCTTCTTTCTGTCCTCCCACGACACTTTCATATTAATTGCCAAAGTGTATTAATTTGCACCCTTGCCAGCAACGTGTGATGAATAGCAGCATATTTTTGATGTTGGGTTCCAATGTTACAGTTCCTCGCATTCTTTTGGATGTATTTTCTGTTGCTACCTGATTTCCCAAGCCCCATGCAGGTTCCTTAGACTTAGAAAGTCATCTAGTCCAGCTTCTTCATCATTAAGACTTGTTTTTTCTGTAGCCCACAGTGGTAGAATGAATAGCTGGCCAAAATTTATTCTCCAGCTGTTGTCTTAACTGGAAATTAAAATTTTAGTCTCTTGCTTCTTTTATTGAGGCTTTTTTCTGCTGTACTAGGATTTAGGGTAATCTTTACAGTGCTCTTTTAAAGGAGAGAAAAAAGAAATTGCTTCTATAAAAGTCTATTCTTTTCAACTTGAAATGGACACTGAATCCTTAAATATTGGACTAGCCTCATTTATTTATTCTGTCTGTTGATCCAACTTGGATCTTAAAGGGTTTTTCAACTGGAATGTTTTTCTCACTAATAAAAATCGATTTTTGGTTGTGAGTTTGAATCAGAAGGTAATCTCTACAGAAATCCTGAATGTGGAGGGCTTCCTAATGACTGTTTCTTTATGCAAAAGTATAAAACACTGATGCTAATTTTGGCTGGTTAAAATTAATTGTGATTCAAGGCAGATTTTTTTAAACTGTTATTTGAATGATTATGTTAATTGTATAATAGTGAGGACCTTGAGTTCAAGATAAAGAAAGCCTTTGGTCAAGTATTGTTTATTCAGTTCTCAGACTTGTGGCAGGATTTGCAAATTTAGTGAAACTAGTGCCATTTTCCAGTTTACGACTCCAGTCACATTTCACATGATCACAGCGTGGTTTTGCCCTCTGCGGAGCAAATGGAGAGTTGTCTGACACTTGGTTCTAGTGCCTTCCATTAAGAGGAGTGGATGTGTCCCTAGAGCTTGCAGAGAGGAGCAGAGCATTTTGTCCCTACATGTAGTTCCACTTGGAAAACTCCTTTTGGGGATGGTGGCTCTCACCTGTTGTAGACACTTAGCACATTATTGCTTAGGGGGGTTGAATTGTATCAATTTTTTATGTTTGAAAAAAGGAGGCTAGCAGAAATGGCACCCAAAACTTTAGTCCCATTTTTCCTTGAGTACTTTTTTGTTAGGCATACAAAATATTTGATTGGTGAAAATCTTAATGACATTAGCATTTTCTATAAGGAATATTCAGAATCTTGATAATATTGGAATAATAACAGATCTATTTCCTTTGTTTGAATCCTCTGCATACCTTAAATCAGAGGTCCTCAAACTTTTTAAACAGGGGGCCAGTTCACTGTCCCTCAGACCATTAGAGGGCCAGTCTGCGGGCCCCGGGACTAGTTGGCTGCTAAATAGGACAGGCAATGGTGGCAAAAACACCCGGTGGGCCAGATAAATGTCCTTGGAGGACTGCATGTGGCCCGCGGGCCGTAGTTTGAGGATGCCTGCATGGAGTTTGCCAATCTTAAAAAAAAACAACACTAATACCCTTATACCCTTAAGTTTTTATTTTTTAGAATCACAAGTATGTGAATTTAAAGTTGTGATCTTATTCCTTTCTTTTCTTAATTTAGTGAGGCTGCCAGCAAAGTGGTTTGTTTTGGTTGTTCTAAAGGAGTTCAGTTATAAGGTTTGCACCATAAGTCTTAAGCTCGGTGCCTGTGTGTCTGCCCTGGAACCCTTATTCAATTCTCACTTACCTATATAATTGGCCTTTTCCGGGCTGCCGAATCAGAGGTGTCTCAGACATATGACATACGACTGCTTTATGCTGGCTGGTGAAAGCACCTTCTGGAGAAGGCTGCTGGTGTCGGTCACTTACTCTCTGAACTTGATCTGGGCAAGAGCCTGGAGATTGGATAGCTTGCTTTGGCAAAAGTAAAGGGAATAAAGTGTTAGGGTGGAAAAATTGTATCCAGGCGTTGATAGGCTTCTTTGGGTGAGTTTGTGATTCGAGCCTATGAGTGTAAGAGTTCAGGGCTCCTGACCAATGGTTACAGTCTTATATTTGGGGTCAAGCCCTTGGGGAAGGTGTCCGCATTAGCTGGCATGTTTACAAGGGCCTTGGTGGCAGATTCTCGCTTGCTCACATGAAATTGATGAATGTACTTACCCACAAATCAGAGAGGCTTTTAAGAAAATCAAATTTAATGCACTCCCACTCGAATTTGTGTTTTTATGAGTACAAGTGGAAATTTTATCCTGGTTTTGGCCTACCTGAACCTTTACTTGTGGTGACATTTCTGATTTGTTACTTTAGTGAATCTGCATGAATTATCTTTTCTTTAATAATAGCTGAGGTTTTACTTCAGAGGCCTCCATTCTACAAAGGTTTGTGGAGCGCCTGGGCTTAGTGTGGTAGAGAATAGGAGGTGTGGAGACATAGTAGCTTACTGTGAAGAGCTTATAGTTTAGCAGGGACTGCCTGATTAATTGGTACACAGGAGAGGACTGTAGGTAGAGCTAAAAAGATGGAGGAATTATAAGGCCCAGGTTTCCCATAGGTAATTGACATAGAGCCTGGAGGAGGAAACTGAGCCGGGGACTGAAGACTTAAGGGAAGGAGACAGTGTGGAAAGAGGAGCTGACTCTGGTGGGGCTGTGGCAAGGTTGCTTTTAGAGTCCTGCCTGCTTTTGTGTTTCTGTAGCTCGGGGTGTTTGTGAATTCATTTAGATTCCTTATTATCCTGGCATTATGATTGTGGTTGAAAAGATTTGTCTTTTTTCCCTCCAGCAGGTTGGTTTGTTGTCTAGGGACAAGGTTCTTTTTCCTATGTGCTATTTACCCCCTAGCAGGGAAAATGCAAATAGTTATATTGTTTGCCTCAGTCTTCTTTTGCGGGTTGCTCTGTGTTTGCTTAGCGGAAATCAGCAGGGGAAGGGGGCTATCTCATATTTTGTTAGAATTTCTCCATGATTCTACAGTCGTGGAGCAAAGACTTGGGTACAGGACAGATCTACTTGCAGAAGTCCTGGCTGTTGAGAGTTTTAAAAGTCCTGAGACCATTTAGTTGGTAGCAACTGAAGTGTTACAGGTGAGAAATAGTATCTTTGGTTGTCCAAGTATCAGTGATGTGATAGAAATAGATTTAAACCTTTAGGATCTCCTTTTAAAATAGAATTGTTGACAACATGAAAATTATGTTTCTTTTTTTTTTTTGAGACAGAGTCTCACTGTCCCCTTTGGTAGAGTATCGTGGCATCACAGCTCACAGCAACCTCAAACTCTTGGGCTTAACCAATTCTCTTGCCTCAGCCTCCCAAGTAGCTGGGACTACAGGCGCTCACCACAGTGCCCGGCTATTGTTTGTTGCAGTTGTTATTGTTGTTTAGCTGGGCCAGGCTGGATTCGAACCCGCTGACCTCAGTGTATGTGGCTGGTGCCCTAACCATTGGGTGCCGAGCCAGAATTGTGTTTCTTTTCTTTTCTTTTTTTTTTTTTTTGAGACAGAGCCTCAAGCTATTCCCCTGGGTAGAGTGCCATGGCATCATAGCTCATAGCAACCTCCAACTCCTGGGCTCAAGCGAGTCTCCTGCCTCTGCCTCCCAAGTAGCTGGGACCACAGGCGCCCGCCACAACGCCTGGCCTTTTTTTGGTTGCAGCCATCATTGTTGTTTGGCGGGCCCGGGCTGGGGATTCAAATCCACCACCTTAGGTGTACGTGGCTGGCACCCTAGCCGATTGAGCCATAGGCGCTGAGCCAGAATTGTGTTTCTTGAAGGCTCGTTACAGATTTGTATAAAATTCAGAGACTTCTTTCATTTTTTTTTAATGTATTCATTTCATAGCTCTCATTTAAAAAATTAACTACTAGCAAATAGTTTTATCTATGAAAGTGGATATGTGTTCCAGGGTGAAAGAGGGATGTGCAGTTATCTATATTATATGTTAGATTATTATAATTATCTATACTATACCTATTATTATTACTAATAATGAAGAATGTATGATACATATGACACTTGTAAAACACTACCCCCCAAGTTACAGATGGTTGGAAGTGATAAAATCTAATGGATCTACATATTTTGATTTTGATTTATTTATTTATTGATTTTTGAGGTAGAGTCTCACTTCGTCACCCTTGATAGAGTGCTGTGAGGTCATAGCTCATAGCAACCTCAAACTCCTGGGCTTAAGTGATTCTCTTGCCTCAGCCTCACAAGTAGCTGAGACTACACATGTCCGCCACAACACCGGCTATTTTTTTAGAGACAAGGTCTTGCTCTGGCTCAGGCTAGTCTTGAACTTGTGAGCTCAGGCGATCCACCCACCTCAGCCTGCTAAATGCTGGAATTATAGGCATGAGCCACCCTGCCCAGGCAGGATCTATATATTTTTAAATGAGTGGTGTGATAGAAGAGCCTCTTTTAGCATGACAGAAATATTCTGAAATGATAGAATGACTTCATTTCATCCTTGACTTTTACCTTGGAGGATTTCTTATACTCTTTTGTGTTCTCAAGTTTGAGTATCAAAATGTTACAGTATCAGTAAGAGCACAGTTTCAGGGCATCTGAGTATTAGCCCATAAGCCTTTTGTGGGTCTCTAAGGGCAATTTCACTGGGATTGTAGGCTACAGGATGACTGGGGAGTCTGAGCGGGTGCAATTAGGGAACACTAGCAAGGATACCTTAAAGTATAGAGAGCCCAGTAGCATCTGGAAGCCAAACAAGTTCAACTGAGGCACTCAAATTAGCTTCAAAGTTAATTATGCTGATGGGGTCAGCCTGGGAGAAATCACAGGTTGACTCAAAATCCCCTTCCACCCCCAGAACAGCCACATGCTGTCTTTAGTCATGGGTGCACCCAGGTCTTCCGTCCTTTAGTAACCTCGTTAGGCTGTTCCTTCATCCCTCACTGTGACTACTAATCCAGAGGCACACACTCAAAGCGACGCAGTTGGAGAGCAGAACTTTCCAAAGCAAGCACGCTCTGTTGGGGTTACACATTGCATGCTGCTGCATACCCTAACATCACAGGACCCTGCACGTTTCTCTGGAGATGAGGCCCATGAGTCACATCTCTGATTCTTGATTTTGCATCAACATCTCATGAATAGGCAATCAGTTGAGCCTTAGCACCAAAACATTTTCAGTTCATTCCTGATACATAGTTAAGTCTACCTCCTGCTTTGTAGTTTACTGGCTGTTTAGTGAAATAAGAATAAGGTCCTATAAGTCTCTCTCTGTATATATATCTCTCTATATGATTTTCCTCAAGTAAGGAAAAGACTTTTAGAAACAATTTCATCAAGAGAGATACTGATCACTGTTACTGGGAAATTTTTAAAAATTAAATCATAGCTGTGTACATTAATGCAATCATGGGGTATAGTATGTTGGTTTTATATACAATTTGAAATATTTTCACCAAACTAGTTAACATAGCATGCTATGTTATGCATGCTATGTTAACATGGCCTTCATGGCATTTTCTTAGTTATTGTGTTATGACATTTATATTCTACATTTAGAAAGATTCACATGTACCCTTAGGATGGACCATAGGTGTGGTCCCACCAATCATCCTCCCTCCATCCATCCTCTTCCCTTTCCCCATATTCTTGGGCTAGAATTGGGCTATAGCTTTCATATGAAAGCTATAAATTAGTTTCACAGTAGGGCTGAGTATTGACTTCCATCTTGTTTCTGGTAACTGGAAATTTGTCCAACAAAGCAGAAAACACACACACTCATACTCATTTATTTAGTTTAGGGACATAGCTGTTCTATAACCACTGTTTTTGAGGGATGAAAGTTAGTTGCTGATTAGACATTCTGGGTATGTGAATTTATTAGATAGCACTCATAAGAGAAATGCATTCAGAAGAACAAACAATTGGAGGAGAAATAGGTTAGTGTAAAGGTGTATATGACTATTGTTGAAAAAGTTACTTTTTTAGAAACCTAGGAGCCAGCTCTAACTCTAGGTAAGTCATTTGCTTTTGTGAGGTCTCAGCTTATCTAAATTGCAGTAGGGGTATGGTGGGAGTGGGTCTCCAAAAGCCCATGGGACTCTATTTACTAATACAACAATCAGATGGAACATGGCCTTGTGAAAGGCTCACCTTTCCTGCCCAGAGAGGCCAACTTCTTTGTCCCAGTGAGTGGCATCTACGTGGTCCCCAGTGGAAACCAACCTCTTCTGGAACATGCCCTGGCTAAGGCACATGGGCTGACTCTTGCCTGAGTTGGGAGCCCCAGCCCGAAAGCTCACTTGCTGTCAGTGTTCTTGCAGGAAGGAAAAAGACTGGCCTGACCTTTCCTTACTGGCGAACAGTTGCTGGTAGCCATGCAAACGTGTGCTTTTTTTTCCTCACTATATTTCCGTAGACAGATTTAATGCTGCAGAGGGTAGAGGGCTGTCACGGGAGCGAGTTCCTGTTTTTCTTTTCACTGAACCAAAGGGAGAAAGAAAAAAAAAATCCTCCTATCTTGTCTTTTTGGCATGTCTTCCTCCCTCTTCCTTCTCTTCTTTATAGTTCTGTTCTCTCACCTCTCTTTGAAATGTGCATGTCAGTTTCAAAAGAGCACCCTGTTGTGGAGAGGAGGAGGGGGCAGGTGCTAGGTGCTGAGTAGGGCCGTTAGTTAGTTTCCCCTTTCCACTAGCTTCTTGTGAACACCTATATTTCCCTCCACCTTGTTTTTTTTTTTTTGCCAGCATTATTGAGCCTGCCTAGCATTCCAGTTTTTGGTTTAGGGAAAAGTGAAAAGAATTTATAATCCCAGCTGTCACTTAAGTGAGCCCTTTGGGTGTAGCATATGGTCCACGCTCTCACTTCACTGTCCTAAAGATGCTTCTTCAGAAAGGATTGATTTCTCTCCCGTTACACTCGGTCCCCTTCCTCTGCTTTATTCTTCCTTACTCCCACCACCCATGGCTTCAGCAAATCACTGCGATTTATCTGTTTTCCACCTCTGTTGGAATAGATGTCCCACAAACACAGGGACTTTGCCTCTGTTCACTGCTGAGTCTCCAGGGTCTGAAACAGCCTGAACGACAGGCCCTTAATTAATCTCGCTCCTACTGGGAGCCTCGCAGAGTTCTCTGTACTTGCCTGTGTAGTTAATGAGTGGTGATGGCTGTCTACTTACTATTCCCCGTCCAAGGGAATCACACGTGATCAGTCTCTCTACTATTATGCAGTTCTTAGGGCTTCCAAGGCATGATCTGACCTGTGATATATATTGTTTATTATAATAGAAGGCAGATTTTTTTTGTATATGTCAGATTTATTGATATATAATTTTCCTGCAGTAAAAATTAACCTTTAAAAAAATGTATGGTTTGATGAGTTTTGACAGACATGTACATGTGTGTGACTGCCGGGATACAGAATATTTCTGTTCTGCTTTGCAGTCTGTCCTCTCCCCCACCCATGACCACTGGCAAGCACCGCAGTGATTTGTGTCCGTTTTGTGTCGTCTTTTCCAGAATGTCATATGAATGGAGTCATACGGTTTGTAGTCTTTTGTTTCTGTCTTATTATCATATATGTAGTATACGGCTTTTGAGATTCATTCGTTTTGTAGCACGTATCAGTAGTTTGTTCCTTTTTGTTGCTAAGTAGTATTCCATTTTAACTTGCCAGCTGATGTATATTTAGGTTGTTTTTAGTTTTGGGTTATTTTATTTAAGGCTTCTATAAAGGTCTTTGTGTAGACATGTACTGTCTTTTCTTTTGGATAAATACCTACAAGGAGATGACTGAGTCACATCATTAAGTGTATGTATAACTTTACCAGAAATTGCTTTTTTCTAAAGTGGCTCTTCCATTTTACACTCCCACAATCAGTGTGGTGGGTTCCAGTGGCCTCATATCCCCACCAGCAGTTTTTAATTTAATGGGTGCTTAGTGATAGCTTATTGTGTTTATAATTAGCATTTTTCTGCCATTAGTGATGTGGAGCGTTTTTGTTTGTCTGGAAAGTTTATATTTTATCAGTTTATTGTATTCTATAGATATTAATAACTTTAAAGTATTGGTGGTATTTGAAGTGAACAGTTCTAAGAAAAACTGGGTAGCGATTGGAGCAGTTACTTCCACCAAGCTCATACTGTAGGAAACAAGGTTGGGGTGTGGACAATATCAGATTTTGGCAAAGGGTGGTTGGCCTGGGTGAGAAATGACGACACCCCAGCATGAGGATTGGCAGAAAGCCGATTTCATGGCCTGCTGGCCCTGGGAGGGCTGCTCAGTCCTCAGCTAAACCCAGTGTTTGTGGGAAGTGAACTTAGATTCAATCGCATTTTCCAGGATGCCGCGCGGGAGTCACCCGGGAAGCTCAGCAGTGTTTTGTGGCCCTCTGGAATGCGTAGTAGATGCCTGCTGAACACAGAGCACCCTCTCTGGGGACAATTTACCTGAATCAGTTAATCAAGCTTGAGAAATCAGTTACCACAGGCCAAGGAGTGCCACCACCTTTGAATTCTGACACCCTATTTCTTATGCCTGTCTCCAGTTAATTAATTAAGCAAATGTCCCCTGAGTACTTACTATAAACTAGAACAGTTTTGCATACTGGGAATGGCCCTGCCCTGATGCATAAGATGGGAGAAACCCAGAAAACAGAGGCTGCCCTGGAGCACCTGGGAAGATGTCCTAATGCACGTGGCAGTGCAGGGGAGGTGATCAGGAGAGGACTCCCGAGTGCGAGACAGCTAAGTGGACACCTACAGTTGAGGAGTGATTTAGGGCCAGGAACACACCAGTGAAGTCCCACTGGTAAGGGACAAGTGCAGGATACTCAAAACCTGTACATTTTTCTCCAGGGCATTGCTTAGGCAGGGAGTTGCAAGAGGGTAGGCTAGAGTCCCAGCAGGGAGGCCAGGTAAACCTGGGCAAGGACTGGACTCTATCCTCAGGGAGGTGGGGAGCTGGCAGAAGGTTTCAAGTGGGAGACTGGCATATTTGGGTATTTGGTTTAACTGAATTACTTTGGGTGTTCTGTGGGAGTGGAGAGGAGAGAGACAAAATTGGAGGCAGGGAGGCCAGAAAGAGGCAGTTGTGGTCATCCAGGAGTAGGATTAGAGTGGCCTATTGACTGGCCGTGACTGGGATGTGGGATCCTTTCCAGCGAGTAACTGGAAATATGCATGAGGGCAGAAGCGTGTTACGCTCTGAAACATTGAGAAACTAGTACACAGTACTGGCTTTTTTTCCATGGAGCGGGGACGGAATTTGGTTTGTTTGTTCACTTCCTTGGAAAACTGATGTGGAAATGTCCCTTTGGTTTTTAGTTACCTGAGCAGAAGGGCTTGGGCATTGCTAAACCTTTCTGTTTGGATGGAATTGCTCCAGCATTGATCATTGTGTTCTGAGATGGGGGGAGCAAATTGCCCAGGAGGCCAAGGCGATGGCAATGCAGATGGGAGGGACCTGGGCAGGAAGCTCGCCTTTTGCACCATTAGAGACAACGTAGACCTTTCTACGGCTGCTCTGCTGCTGCTCCTTGCTGTTTCCTGGAGGGTCCCTGGGTCAGAACCCATTTTGGAGATCCCCAAACTCTACTTTTAATAAAATATGCTCTAGGAAATCTCCTCCTGGCCTTTCTCTTCTCTTCTCATGAATGTTGTGTGGAGGTCTGTCTTCTCTTCCTCTAAGCCTCTCCACTCAGGGACTGGAGGAGGCAATTCTGCTCTTGAGTTTGGCCCCAGACATTCTAACATTGGACTATTAAAATTTCATCCTTCCTGCTTTTCCCCTCCTACCTTTCCAGAAACCCACAGTGGATTTTCTAGAAATAATGCAATATCCTTTTTGGCCAGGACATAACCATTTCCTTGCTAGAAGGTACCAATAGGATGAAGAAAAATATGTGGGAAGCAAGGGACTCAATTATCCATTTTGCCACATACTGTGTATTGTGGCAAAAAGTTTATGCTATATTATCTCATTTAATCTTTAGAGTATCAGACAAAGTAGGCATTGCCACCCTCTTTCTATAACTGATACTCAGCATGTGTGTGTAAAACCTTGGCCAAGGACACATGTATGGAGGTGTGGGGCTTCGTGTCTGGGCTCTTTCTGCTAGTTTTCCTTTTTAAATTCCAGCTTCGTTGGTGTTACTTTGGGGATCTGAAAGTATTCATGTAGTTTCTGAGTCAGCAAAGTGATCCCTGAAAAGCAGCTTTAGTATGTGAAAAATCTAGCTAATTATTTATTTCAGTATTTCTGGAAGGCAAACGCTATCCTAAGCCACTGACCGACAAAACGATTTGGATTACAAGCATGTTTCACAATGCTGTTCTAGCTGTCAGTGCTGAGATGCCAGTTGTCAACCATCAACCTTTAACCCAACTAATAGAGTGATGGTTTAACTTTGCCTCTTTCTGGAGTGAGAAACTTTGGGGGTCCCTGTGTCCTTTAAGAGGTTTTTTGAGCAAATGATAAAGAAAAGAAATAGGTCCTAATGCTTGAATATTACAGAGGAATTTCTGATGTATTGAACTGCAAATGAACGAATTAGAAGACACGGTGGAAAGTCATACCTTCTTCTCTAACACTGGAAACTCCCTCCAATCTCTCTCTTTTTTTTTCCTAGAAATTTTAAGTTCAAGTCCTTGTAGGTTAGAGGACAAAAGGGTATTGTCCTGCTAGAGTGTGGTCTCTACTGTGAGATCTCATCTGAACTCCCAGGTTTTTAGTTGAGAACTTGTTTTGTGGTTACCAGTTCTTGGCTCCTTCTGTTTGTTCCTTATGCTCTGTGTCTCACCTCGTACCTACTCTACCGGAGGCCACAGTGATGCACTGAGCCATTTTATAAGTCAAACTAGTTTCTGGTTTCTACAGAGGGATCATGACTCCCAAGTGCCAGCAGAGCCCCACCTTGACCTGTCAGTGAAGAAGCATCCTCCCTTCTACTTGTCATTCTCTGTCCGCTCCTCAGATTTAACTTTAGTGTAACTACTTGGGGCTATTCCAGCATGAAATAAGTACAGTTCTTGGGTGGGCAGCTGGCAACCATAAAATGTTGTATACCTTTTGTGCAGACCCTTTATGCTCCAGCATGGCAAAAAGTCTTCCAGGGAGGCACTATGACACCTGACAAGGAGTACCGGGGTTATGTGTTCAGGTGTGAGCAGAGCATAGCCAGAAGTGTGCGTATGTCCCAACCCTGGGAGTGTGTCTGTTTCACAGCTGATGTGCTGAGCCTGCCTTAGCAGACTGTTTCTCTGTGGGATGTTGTTTTCTTTCTGTGAAGACACAGCACTAGGATTGTCCTTACTGCCCGAGAGCCAGGTGTCGGTGGTATTTCCTTGGTGTTTACCTAAGGCATACTGTGGCTTTCCAGATTGGGAAACTGCTTTATTCATGGTGCTATTCATCTGTCATTGGAAAGACCCCACTAGATGAAAATTTAGTCTGCAGTGCATTTCAGGGAATAGCAGAAGTCCCTCTAGGCTTGAGGCAGTATTGACAAATGCTGCTGACATTTTTTGTGAGGGGAGACACTTCCTTAAAGAAAAGAGGCAGGTCTCTGGGATTTCAATATGCCATTTCCAGCCTCTGTGTTTTGGCCACCTAAGAATGCTCATTCCATTTTCATTCTCAAATGATGATAGCCATGGAGCTACAGTGATTAGGATCCTAATGATTAGCACCCAGGCTGCTGCCAGAAAACCTCCCGAAGCCCTGTTTGCTGGTGCACCCAGAGGCGTTGGGAGTCAGGGCTATGCTCTATCGAGGAGCAGGCTGGACTCAGAGCTGGGTGTTGGAGGGCCCAGGTGAGAGGCTGGAGCAACCACCCTCACTGTTGTTTGGTTTTGCAGCAATAACTGACAGCTCTCTCCCTCCTGCTTTATCTTTCAGTTAATGACCAGCCACAGCGTCCCTGCTGTGAGCTCTGGCCACTGTCTTCCAGGGCTCCTGAGGAGCCAGACTCCGTGGGTGCCGGCGGAGGTGACATGGCTTGCTGGCCCCAGCTAAGGTTGCTGCTGTGGAAAAACCTCACTTTCAGAAGAAGACAAACAGTAAGCTTTGGTTTCTCGGGGGTGGGGGTTCTCCCATGCTTTTCTCTGTGGTTTTGAATTGGGGATTAGAGGCGGTGGTGGGAGTAGGGAACTCTCTTGGTTTGCACACAGGGATTGAATGCTCTTGTGGGTGCAGGACTGCGTGGTCCTAATAGGGCCCAGTGGCTTATTAAAGAGGGCAGGTTTGCAGCCAAGCAGAAGTGTTAGCTTTGCTTTGTGCTAGTGCTGGGTGTGTACTGATCTCCAGAATCTGACTGCAAATTGCTCTGACCACCCCACTTTTTTCTTGTGCTGCACCCCTGGGGGCCACCTGACTTTCCAGAAGTACCTCATGGGCTCCTGCATTTATGGGAGTTGTGGGTGAAGTGAGTTGATGGCCCAGCTCTTAGAGATCTATGCCTGGATCTCAGTGTCAGTCTGGACGAGCTCCGTACCGCTTTGACATGGGGCCGGGAGGAATGTAATAATTGAGGCTTGTTTTATTTTTATGGAGGGTTCTAAGCCATTCACTTCCCAGATGGGCCAATAAAGCTTTGGGTAATCTAGAGATCGTTTTTAATGCAAAGGGGAATGGTATTTTCCCACAGAAGAATGTGATGGCTTTGAGGCAGGGTGACTTGCTGAGAAGCAGATACCAGCTTTTTAATCTCTAAACTTACTGCATGTTTCCTTAGAGATACGATCTCTGGGTTAAGTTGCTCCTCTCTATAATTCGTTTCTAAATCTTTTTCCTGTCCTGTCCTTTTTTCTGAATTCTACACTATCATCCTCACTTGGCTGCCTTAAAGAAGTTCAAAGTGTCTATAACCTAAATGATCATTTTTTTGAAACTCAAAGAGCTATAAGGGATCTTCAAAAGAATTTAATTCACTTTTCTTTAAGCTAGACTAATGCTTGGACCTTCTTTTAAAGAATAAAAATGCAAGGTTACCCTCGCCTCCACTAAATTTGTTTTTATTATAGTGTTATTTAAATGCACACATAGGTAAAATTAGATGTAAACTTTTTATAGGCTTTTATACACGTACGACTACTATGCTCCGTATTTATTTACAAATTAAATGCAAACCAAATTGCAAAATCTATACAATTCAAATTAACACTGTAAATGTGGTGAGACAGCTGACATTACTTACCTTGAAACCAAATTATAAGTTATAACGTGACTAAGGTAGTGAATACTTATAAGCTGATCCATTTGTGTTTGGCCAGTCTATGTTACTATCTGCTCATGATTCAGTTCTCCATCCCCTTTTCTGTTTAAATGACTTTCATTTGAGGCCATTTGGCCTTCATTTGGTCCAGTCTCATCAATTCATGAACCAATTCTGCATCTGTTTTATCCTCATTAGTTGGCTACAGTTATACAACACAATCACAAACACACAGAAACTTACTTGGGGTTTGAAATCTTGTGCCAGAATTTGGTTTTAAGTAAGCATTCAGAAAATCCAGATATGTTAATTAGAATTTGTAGACCATTGCAGTGGAAGCATAAAGTGTTTAAAATCCTCATAGGGAACTCAGATGTGAGTCCTCAATAATATATATAAGGGTTAGTTTGAGAAACACCAATTTTGTTCAACCTCTCATGTTATAAACAGGGAACCTAAATAGGATGTATAGATTCTATTTGTTTTAGTAATAAGAATGATGGTGACATATATGACATTATATTACTATAAGAAAAGCAAATACTTAGAATTCTGAATTTCCAAGTGCTAGGCACTAAGTTATTAGGTAGATATTAACTGGATTATTTTTAAGGGCCCTATGACATGACATCCTGCTATTTCCTCATGTAATAACTGGGGAACTTGATGCATAGAGAGGTTACATAATTTGTCTGCTGGTAAGGAGGCGCACAGGTAGGGTTCAAATCCACACAGTCTGACCCCAGAGTTGATACTTTAAATCACTATGTCCAGTTGCCTTGCATCGTTGTTTTTTCTGTCCTCCATCTTGAATCTTGAAGTTTCTGACTCCTTCCTTGCCTTTCCTCTCTTCCCACGGTTATTCCCAAGTCCTGGTGTTCCCAGGTCCTGTGTGTTTATCCTTATCTTCATTTCCTAGGAACTGTGTGGTCCTGATCCCCTTCTCCTTCTCATCCTAGTTGCAGTGGCCTGTTTGTGGGAAATTGTCTCTGCTAGGTTTGTCTGTGATTTGTTTCCAGTAGTGAGTAGTGGGAAAGAATCCAACCATCTTGACAGTGGCAGGGGCCAGTTCAAACCTCTTACTTTACGGAAGGTAAAGTGAAGGCAGAAATCAGAGAAGGAATGTCCTCAAGGTCATCCAATCAGCAACTGAGCTGGGGACACGAGGCTGAGATATCAGAGACATAGGCCCTGCCTTGTTCCATCCCATCATAGTGCTTTTTCTTCCCTCTCCCAAATTTTTTGCACCTGCATGGCAGTGCCCAACTTGGAGGTGAAGAAATGGCAGGAAAGAGCTTTTCTGTGCTTATCCAGGGAAGGAATCAGGAGCATAGTGTCCTGGAACAGGACGTGGGGTTGAGGCATTCAGACTAGGGCTGTCTCCCCTGGTCTTGAGCTTGTTTCTTGCTCAGTGTTGCTTATGGGTTTAAAAGTATTAGGATTGGGAAGAAAGGCAGACTCAGCCAAAGGCAATTTGTGTCCTTGTGGCAGAGTTGAAGAAGGAAGTAGGGACACATACAACACTCTGATACAAAAGTGCTTTTTTAGATGCTTCTTCCATGGCTGCTGGCCCGTTTTATTTACCTCCCTTCCTGATTTCTAAAGGAAGTGTACTTTGCTGAATCAGAGAGAAAGGTGGTTTATTTCAGGTCATCGATGCTTAGATTGCGTTGGAAAGAGTTGGAAAGATCTCGCTACCTCTCCTACAATTGATGGAATTGGGGCTCAGAGAGGCACAGGGGTCCAGAGTGGGCCAGTCATGGAAGGAGCACTGGAACTGGCCTCCTGGGGCAGGCCCATTTTAGTAGGCAGGGTTTATGTCATTGAATCTTAAGTTCTGGCTGGTAGCTGCTTCCCAGTTCACCTGGCTTAGATTTCTAGATTATATGATTTAGGCATTGGAACCTGTGAAGGGTTTTGGTGCCACTTTATTAGCTCACATAGAACAGCCCTGCCTGTTAGGTAAGGAAAGGAGTCTTACAAGAGAGGTCTTGCCCACAGTGTATGGAAATTCATTGCTTGTTTCCTTTCTCCTGAGATCTTGAAGTGTATGTATTGGCCTCCGGAGCCCAGCACAGAGCCTGGCACTTGGAAAATGCTTAATAAATATTTTGCTGAATGAGTGGTAAATGTGTTAATGGTCTATCAGTTTGCAGTCTTGAGGAGGCCCCTCCCCTGTTCTAGGAAGAATAGAAAGAATAGAAAAAGTCTGTATGCTGCTGCCAGGAAGATGAGGAGGACTGTTGTAAAAACCTGGGGCTGAGCAATACGCCCCAGAGCAGCTGTGCAGAAGGCAGCATTTACCCTTTAACTCTGTGTCCACAACTGCTGGTGATTCTGGGGGACCTCTCTCCCGGGCCCCCACTGTGTGGATTCATGAGGGACCATCAGCCAGAGTTAGTTTTCCACTATTTCTGTTGAGCAAAGAATATATTGAATTGGGTTGCAAAAGTTGGGTGCAAAGCTCAGTTTGGGTCCAAAGTAACTTGTGTGGGTGGTATGCATCCAGCACAAACAGGGCTGGGGACAGCAAGGAGGAGGGACTTCAGAGTTTTCAGGATTCTCCTCTGGTTTTAGGCTGAGCCAGAGGCCAAGGTCCCAATGGAACAGATGGGATAAAGTGAGGGTGGCCATATGGCCTCTTTTCTTTTGCCTTTGCTATGAAGTTTTTCAAATAGATTTGCCTAACCATGTGGCTGGGAAAATAGATAATTGTAATCTTTGTATAAATTAGAGTACCACAATTTGGGTTTCTTTCAGGATAAGGAATAAGCTATCAAAAAAATTAAAGGTCTTCCTTTAATAGCTTTTAGACAATTTTTTAGGGCCAGCGTTAGTGGCTTATACCTGTAATCCTAGCACTTGGGAGAATGAGGTGAGTGGATCACTTGAGCCTCAGGAGTTCAAGACCAGCCTGAGCAAGAGTGAGAGCTGGTATCTACTAAAAACATGAAAACAAATAACAAACCAGCCAGGTGTTGGAATGGGTGCCTGTAGTCCCAGCTACTCAGAAGGCTGAGGCAGAGGATGGTTTGAGACTAAGAGTTTCCGGTTGCTGTGAGCTGTGATGCCATGGCACTTTACCCAGGCTGACAGAGTGAGACTATGTCTCAAAAAAAAAAAAAATAGAGAATTTTGCAAGGTAGGTGGAAACCCTCTGCATCCCTTCCCCACTTCCAGTTTCACCTGACACATTTCTTTAGTCCTTTCTGCGGCAGTAGTTATGATTTTCATCCTGGCTTGGCTCCCAAGCACCTCTGTGGCCTAGAAAAACTCTTTTCTCCTGAGCTTTAGTTTTCCCTTCCATATAATGAATAAAGTTAAAACTAATAGACAAATAGCTGTTATTCATTATTTCATGTGGGTAAATATTTACTGAGCATCTGTTTCTCGTTGGAAGTGGGCTGGGTATGTAGTGGTGATGTAACACCCACGATCCCTGACCTCACAGAGTCTGCAGTTCAGTGGGAGAACCATATAGGAAACACATCACCACATGAGTAAAAATATAATCATAATCTGTGATAAGTGTTGTGAAGTAAAAAACCAAACAAACTATAATACTGCATTAGATCCTAACAAATGTGGGTCAGGACTTCATTTAGAGCTGCAAGTTATGCTTTTTTGGAGGGGGACAAGAGTCTCACTCTATTGCCCCAGGCTAGAGTGCCCTGGTATCAGCCTAGCTCACTACAACCTCAAACTCTTGGGTTCAAGCAATCCTCCTGCCCCAGCCTCCCAAGTAGCTGGGACTACAGGTGGCCACCACACCACCTGGCTAATTTTTTTATTTTTAGTAGAAACAGAGCCTCACTCTTGCTCAGGCTGAACTGAGCTCAGGGGATCCTCCCACCTCAGCCTCCCAGAGTGTAGGATTATAGGAGTGAGCCACCGTGCTGGCCTAGGTCATGACATTTAAGCTTAGGTTTGGACAGCAGGGAGCCAGGGGAGCATCACATGGAGCCTGGGGTGCCTGTTACTGGGCTGAGGAACTTCTAGAAGCCAGTGGCGCTGGTGGAGTGAATGATGACTGGTTGGGGAGGAGTTGGGAATCGTATCGGGCCTTGCAGCTGGGGAAGGGCAGCAGAAGTTTATTTTATGTGCAGAAGGAAACCCTAAAATAGGTGGGCCACAGTCAAAAGGGTTGGTATTGTGACTTGGTACCAAGGGAACTTGAATGATGACAGTCCAAGGAACCAATTGGAATCATTACATATATATGTATCATTTTGTATTCTTTTTCCTTTTGTTTAACATACTTGGATGACATGCTTCCATATTTCCAAATAATCTTCTTATTTATGATAATGATCCCGATGTGTAGGCTATGCTTTGTAGTTTTCAAAGTAGTATTTGTATATTCATTATTTTCCTGATTCTCACAGCAATTCCGAGAGGTGTGTATTAGAATTTCTGTATCTAGGTGAAGAAAGCATTGTCAGTAAGTTATTAAGAGGAAATTCTAGATCTTTTGGCTCCAAATCTACCATGGGAGGATGCCATTGACATTCCTGATGGCTTTGCACTAATCCAATAACACTGCCTTTATAAGGTCAAACCCTATTACCAACATTTAGGTTGTTCTCTGTGGTTATTGTTTGCTGTTAAAAAGAAATTACTATGAATATTTCATACATATAATCTTTTCTTACTTTTGTATTATTTCTGGAGGCCCGAAAATCTCAGGAGTAGGATTACTAGGTTAAAGGGCAATGGCCCTTGAAGTGTATGACCAGGTGACTTTCCAAAGGATTCAATCAAATTAAAAAGCCACCATCAGTGCATGAGGCTTTATAGTTCCTGGAGGACAGGCTTGGCTTTAAATAATTGTTTCCCTTCTCCCTAATATTTCTCTGATTTGATTTTTAAGATTTCACTATAGTTTTCCCAGGTCAAAATGAGGGGTATGGTCCTCTCAGACTATCCTTTGATGTTTTCATCTATTTCTTTTTCTCATTGAGTCTTATCAGATTATCAAGCTCTGAATAGTATTCTATCACTATTTTAAGGGAAATTGTGTTAAATTTATAGAAGTTGGCTTGGGAAATTGAATATTGAAGTTCTCATCAAGAAGCATGGCTTAGCTCTCATTAATTGCCATCTTTCTTTATTTATCTTACTAAAGTTCTATGGCTTTCTTTTATATAAGTTAATACCTAAGTTTTTATGTGTCTGTTCTTGCTGTGAGTGGTATTATCCTATCCTCCCCACATTACATGTATTAATTTATCTGGTTTTCACAGGCTTATAGTAGTGCTATTATTTAGGAGAATTTTGCCGATGGTTTCAAATTGTTTGACGCTTTTTAGTTAATTTTGGAGGTTTCTTAGATTTTTTTTGAGACACTCACTTTGTCCATCCTCTGTAGAGTACTGTAGCATCCTAGCTCACAGAAACCTCAATCTTGGGCTCAAAGTGATTCTCTTGCTTCAACTTCACAAGTAGCTGGGACTACAGGCACCCACCACAATGCCTGTCTATTTTTAGAGATGGGGTTTCAGTGTTGCTCAGGCTGGTCTTGAACCTGTGAGCTCAGGCAATCCACCTGCCTCAGCTTCCCAGAGTGCCAAGATTACAGGTGTGAGCCACTGTGCCTAGTCTCAGTTCTTTTAGATTTTTGACCATGCCATAAAAAGAATATTTTCATCTCTTTCTGATCTTTGTTTCTTTTTTCATACCCCATTGTAATCTCAAGAGTCTTTGTCTCAATGCTAAGAACAACAACTTCTTCTTTTCAGCATAACCTGAATTATTTTGGCTACAACTATTCAGAAGACTCTTGCCCACACCCCAGATTGTATTCTAGTGGTTTTCTGTGGTCTTTGAACTGGTCCTTGCTCGGCCCTCACGTTGAATTAATAGGGATAAATCTCCAGAATTTAAGAGTGCTGTGAGTGTGTCCTCAGGCCAAGTAGCTAAATACATTTACAGAGTGACTGGATTGTGGTATATGAACTTCTGCAGCCAACAGCAAAAGTCAGGAATAAATACTGAAGTGGACAGTACCTTCTGTAGTATATAGGTTTGGCACAGCTCTGAATGATTATTCAAAAATGGTTTGATGCATGTTGAATAACCTGATGATGATAATGAGATGATGACATCTATGATGGGCTGGACTCTGTGTTAAGCCACAATGCCTGGCTAGTTTTAGAGAGTGTCTCATGCTTGCTCAGGCTGGTCTCAAACTTTTGAGTTCAAGCAATCCCGCCTAGGCCCCCGAGTGGTAGGATTACAGGCATGAGGCCTAGAGCATTTTCTGTAAGAGTTGGTAAAGTCAAAGGATAAACCTTATCTCCAAGCTATTTATGAGGGTCTATGTTTAGGAAAAATGCTAATAGAAATGGAGAGGAAAATCTGGTTTTATTAAGAGTATAGCCAGAATGGCATTCCTGAAAGAAGTCAGGTTAGATTTTTAGAGGGTGGTTATTAGGAAAAGATATATCTAGAATATTCTCTGAGGATGGAATGTGAGTTTTCTGTTCAAGACAAATAATTTTAGAGGTCTGGGGTAAAAGGGCATAGATTAAAGTTTATCTCTCATGACTTCTCTGGGTGGGTGGTGTTGAGCTTTGGAGGTAGTCTCTTCATTCATTCATTCATGTATGTTAGTGTCTCACTCAGCAAGGACTTTGAAAGATGAGTCTATGTTTTTCTGGTACATGAGAGCAGAGGGCATTAAGACATTGGGGTGCTTAGTGGCTAAGAGCAGGGGCCCTTGAGTCAGACTGGCTTTGAATCCCAGCTCTGTCAGTTATCAATTTTGTATCTTTAGACAATTTATTAACTCTTTGAACGTCAGTATTCTGATCTGTAAAATGTATATAATAATAGCACTGATTAGAGTCTGAAGATTAAATTAGTTAATATTTGTAGAGCACTTAGAAAACTGGTACAAAGGAAGACCTTTTAACATGTTAGCCGTAACTATTATTATCAATCTTTTTCTAATCTCTTTCCCGATCTGCTCACACACACTGGTTTCAGCTGCTGGAAGTGATTTCTAAGATTTTCTTTATGTCCTTTTCTGTCAGTGTCTTGGGGAAGATCCTTTCATTTTTTTCAGCCCACTAATATTTTTTGAGCACCTGCTGCCCCACAGGCTCTGATGTGTGGTGGCTGCAGAAATCTCCAAACATAAGCCTTGATTCATTGATCAGATCAGTGCTCAGCAGGGCTGGTAAGTGTTAGGTTTCTCTTAAGCAGCATATCTTAAAAGATATGTGCAATAAACAAGGCTTTATGCAAGGCAGCACGATGAGTATAAAAGAACAAATGTAGGGGTCAGTAGATCTAGGTTCAAACATTGGTGAAGTCTCCTATGCTCATAACTCTTCTAAACCTCACTTTTCTTCACTTCTAAAATGGTAATAATTCAACCTATCGCACAGGTTTATTATGAGTTAGATATTAGAGATGACGTGTACAAAACTCCCTGAATATGTACTAGGTGTGTAGACCTGGCTGCAATTATTATAAATCTATAGGCTATGAGTTCATCTTACGTCTGTGGAAACTGTCGATATTTTTAGATCATGCTGCCTTAGAGGGGATGTTTCCTACCCAAGTTGCTTTCTGTGTCAAATAGAATTTCACTTGGACTCCTAAATTGGGTGGAGCTGGCTGCTGACTTCAACCTTGCCACTAACTAGCTCTACAACTTACCCTTCCTGGACCCTTAGCTTTACCACATATGAAATGAGGGTTTCCACCTCACAGGGTTGCCCTGAGGATTAAATGAAGTAATCTTTATAAAATGTGCCCAGTATATGTTGACACATTGGGTTTTAAATAAATGGAAGCTACTATTTAATCTCGAAAGTGCAAACGATCATTTCAGAGTTTGAAGGTTAATGACCATTTATCTTACTCATACTTTTTTTTATTTTGTGCTTTTTTTTTCTGAGTTCATTATTCTTTTCTGAATTCATTTGTAAAAAGTTTCATTCTTGTCTTTGCCAGTATTTGTAAGTGATTTTATTGAGTTGCAAGCTTGGGACACATATAATTTTGCATTCTACTTTTTTCACTTAGTATTATATGATTAACAGTGTTTGTGTCTCGTAAACATTGTTGTAATGACTGCACGATATATTGTGGAGTAGATCTACCATTTCCCTATTGCTGAGCAATTAAGTTGTTTCTTATATTTTGCAATTATAATGTTTCAATGGGTGAATAACTTCATGCATATTGCTTTTTGGTATTTTAAATGTAGTTCCCTGGGATGAATTCCCAGGAAGATTACTTGGGCAAAGGGGATAAACATGACTTTTGAATACATATTGCCAAATCACTTTCCCAAAGGACTCAATTGACTTCTGTTTCCATGTTCATTATTTTATAAACTTCAGTTCATTCCCTTATTCAACAAACATTTTTAAGCTCTTACCAAGTGGTGGGCTTAGTGAGAAGAGAGTGACCCTAGTGGGGAGGCTCATAGATAAATAGAGCCCCTGCTGGGCCAACTGCTGATAAAGGCACAAAGGACCTGGGGAGGGAATCCCAGCTCAGCTGGTAGAAAAGTTTATTTTCTTAGTCATGGTTGTGTTCTTTGGCAGAAAGGAAATTGCATTCCTCTGCCAACCTCCAGCTTCATTGAGGTATAACTGGCAAATAAAAATTGTATATATTTAAAGTATACTACATGATTTTTTTTGTTTGTTTGAGATAGAGCCTCAAGCAGTTGCCCTGGGTAGAGTGCCATGGCATTACAGCTCACAGCAACCTCCAACTCCTGGGCTCAAGTGAGTCTCCTGCCTCCGTCTCCCAACTAGTTGGGATTACAGGTGCCCACCACAACGCCTGGCTATTTTTTAGTTGCGGCTGTCATTGTTTAGTGGGCCAGGCTGGATTCGAACCCACCAGTTGAGGTGTATGTAGCTAGCGCCTTAGCCGCTTGAGCCATAGGCGCTGAGCTGGCTTTCTTTTCTTTTCTTTTTTTTTTTTTTTTTAACAGTTTTTGGCTAGGGCTGGGTTTGAACCCGCCACATCCAGCATATGGGGCCAGCGTCCTACTCCAGCCACAGGCGCTGCCCTACAACATAATATTTTGAAATACATGTATGTCAACTTAAAAAAATGTTACAGAATAAAAAGATTTCTCAGTGAAAAAGACAAGAAGAAGGAAAAGACTGGATGTCATTCACAAGCTTGGAGATTTCAGTATATGTTGACTCCTTAGAATTAAAATTATTTTCAGAATTATCACCAAGACCAGCCAGTCTCATCTTTGGTTTTGAGGACTCACTCCATTGTCAGTATACTTTCTCCTAGAGAGGGATTCATTTGTTCCCCCACCCCCACCCATGGGCTGTCTACATAAACTTTTCTTCATCATTTTATGGCATTTATGGTTACAATGTATTTTTTGTACCATAAAAGAAATAATACTTGCTTATTATGGAAAATTTAGAAAACATGGAAGAAGTATTAAAAACATTACCAATGTTCTTATCATACTAGTACAACTTGTCTTATTATCTTGCTGTATTGCCTTCCAAAAAGGTTTTAAAAGGAGTTTAATGTACACAGGTTCAGGACCAACCTGAACAAGAGTGAGCTCTCATCTCTAAAAATAGCCAATGTAAGGCTGGGTGTGGTGGCTCACGCCTGTAATCCTAGCACTCTGGGAGGCTGAGCCAGGTGGATAGCTTGAGCTCGTGGATTCAAGACCAGCCTGAGCAAAAAGTGAGACCCTGTTTCTACAAAAACAAAACAAAACAAAAATAAATAAAAATAGCTGATGTTGTGGTGGGTGCCTGTAGTCCCAGCTACTTGGGAGGCTGAGGCAAGAGGATTGCTTAAGCCCAAGAGGTTGCTGTGAGCTATGATACCATGACACTCTACGGGGGCAACAAAGTGAGACTCTGTCAAAAGAAAAAAAAAAAGAAAAAAGAGTTTAATGTAGAACTGTATCAAAAGTCTTTGGAAATTAAGAATTGTTTTTTAAAAAAATCAGAAATCAAACGGCATATAAACAAACAAACAAAAATCCCAAAACAATCTGAAGCACCAGCAATAGCGGGAAGGTTAAATTATAATCAGTCATAGAAACATCAAGTGCCCATTAAAAGTCATATTTTAAGAGAATATTTCATGTCATAGCAGATGCTTCCAGTATGATATTAAATGAAAAAGAGGATATAAAGTTATATAGAATGTATAATCTCAGTTTTGTAGAGAAAAAAATTATTTATGTATGCATAAAAGAAGACAAAGGATATTAGCAGAGAACCATGGTTAATTCAATTTACTAGGAATTCTCTTTGGGAAATAGGATTAAGGGAGATTTATATTTACCTTTTTAAAAACGTTTCTGCATTTTTTTTTATTTTCAAATTTTCCACAATAAAAATATACAGACTTAAAGATCGAGAAAATCTGCTTTAGGAAAAAAAAAAGAGAAAGAGATTTTATACCAATGTTCTTTTGGTTTTGTGACTCTGAAGCCACAGTTTTGATTGCTCTTAAACCGAGGCCCCATGATTCTTACCAGCTCTATGGTGCTCTTCCTAATGAGAATGTTGGAAGCTAGAAATGAAAGTAATGGAGGAGTGAGAGACCTCGGGCAGTGTGACGAGTTGTCTGAACACCACTGGTTCAATTAAATTATGTCTAGTGATTTTCATCTTGTTCTCTGCTGATGTAGCCATGACTCATAAAGACAAGGTTTTCCTTAAGAGAAACCCCATTGTTTTAACCAGTAGATCATGCTTGTTTTAATTTCTTCTAATTCATTGGAGAAGATGGTGACCAGTCCTGCATGGTTGGGGAAGGACTTCTAGTTCTTTTTGTCCTGGGTACAAAAAAGGTCAATGTGGAGCTTCATGTGAATTTCCATTGTCCTTTGAAGTCTTCTCCTCAGCCCCATGGGGAGCAACTTTGTGTGCAGTTGTGGGAGCAGGCCTGTTGTGTATTGTAGCACAGTGGGTTGCCCTGGTCCTCTCTTTTCAACAATAGTCCTTACATACCTGGTCCTCGGCTAAGGGAGGGAATGCAAAGGGGGCTTCAGTGGGGCTCCAGCGGGTGCCTGCCTTCAGGGTGCTCTTAGTGCTGTGAGGAAGCAACTGATAGAAACGGTTTCAGGGCTGGAGGAAAACGTCAAGGGAAGTGTGTACATGGGTTACCGTGAGAGCACAGGAGCAGGGCTACTAGCTCAGGCTGAGATGAAAGGAAATTATGCCTGGTTAAGTCTTGAAGAATGAATAAAAAAGTGAGCCAGACGAAGCATGATGGGAAGCAGCTTCACTCTCTTAAGGAAGACACAGGATATGGGATGGTATGTTACAAGGTGAGAAATGCCAGCAGTTCAGTGCTTTTAAAGCTTAGAGTGATGGGAGAGACTGGAGAAGTGGATAGATTGTTAAAGGAAACCTTTCTTTAGATTTCCCCAAATCCAATGGCATTAGGTGTGCATATTGTTTTTTAAATTCACAGTGTTCTGTCTTATTTTCTGCTCAGTGTCAGCTGCTGCTGGAAGTGGCCTGGCCTCTATTTATCTTCCTGATCCTGATCTCTGTTCGGCTGAGCTACCCACCCTACGAACAGCATGAATGTGAGTAATTGTGGATGCCGGCTGAGACCATTGGCGGGGGAAATACAGGCAGTGAATATGGGCTAAATTTGTTTTTTTCCAAAGATGCTATCTTTAGGACATGCCACAAATGGTTTGGAACAGAAAATCTAGGCTTCTAGTTTTTTGATAAGGCGTGATCTCAGGAGACTATTTTCAGTGCTAGTGGATGGTGATTAGTAATTATAACAATAGCCAACATCTGTTTCATGCATTTTAAATGATGAAAATAAAATAACCTTGCTGATAATTTAGAAAGTGGTGATTAAAAAGCCCCCTTAAGGCAATGGTTCAATACCCAGTCTTTTCCATATACATTATGTCTTAATCTCACAGTTGTGAGTTAGGGAACTTTAAGGAAAATTTGTGTAAAACTTTTCAAGTTGACTAATATTATTTTATTTGATTCTCATAGAAGCCTTGAATAGTAGACATTATTATTATTTGCTTAATTTCTTGATATGTAAATTGGGGCTCAAAGAGGTTCAGGGACTTTTCCCTGGTCACTCGTCTAGTAAATGATACAGATGAAATAAAACTCAGGTCATCTGATTCTCAATCACATGTTTTGATGATGGCCTTTACATTGAGCAAAGAAAATACATTAGTGGCTGAGAACGCAAGCTCTAGGTGTCAGATGAATCTGTGTTTGAATCCTGGCTTAGGCATTCATTAGATATATCACCTTGGACAGGTGACTTTAGCTTCTTTTAAAAAAGAGAATAGTAGGCCGATTGCAGTGGCTCACGCCTGTAATCCCAGGAGGAGGACTCTGGGAGGCTGAGGCAGGTGGATCACTTGAGCTCAGGAGTTCGAGACCAGGCTGAGCAAGAGGGAGACCCTGTCTCTAAACATACCCAGGGATTATGATGGATTCCTGTAGTCCCAGGTACTCTGGAGGCTAAGGCAAGAGAATTGCTTGAGCCCAAGAGTCTGAAGTTGCTGTGAGATGTGACCCCCACGGTACGCTACCCAGGGCAACAAAGTGAGACTCTGTCTCCAAAAAAAAAGTGGGGGGGGGTAATACTTACCTCATATGATTATTATCAGTGTCATCATAGAATCACAGTCTTTCTTTTATGACTGGGATTAATAGATTGACACTTCAGAAATGCTCCAAAATACAGAATCAACATTTACAGTCCCAGGTTTAGTTGGGGCCTCAGTTTCTCTGCCTCAGTGATTGTTCCTCCCATTAACCAGCTCTGCCCACACCCCACGGGCTTAGGGCAAACTGTTCTTCCAAGAAAGTGATGGGGCTGGGCCACTTTTTAATTGTGTTTCTTGGTCTGGTGCCCTCATTCTTAGAACACATAGCATCAGTTATTTATGTGCTCATTGGCTAATATACATCAGACATTTCAAGTTACACACACACACACACACACACACGCAACTCAACAACATTCCCCCAGATATGATTTTCTATTTAACAAAAAAAAGGAAAGGAACGTAAAATGAAATCTACACTCAGTTTCTGTGAGGGAATTTTGTTTTCCCTTTTGGAATCTCAGAGAGATTTTGTAGATTGACAAACAAATGTACACTTGAGTTCATTTAAACAGTTCCCCTGAGCCCCATGGAAGTATATGGTTTGGGCACATTCAGCTTTTTCACCCACTAGGCTATTTTCTTCCTGAAATGATCACAGCAAGCAAGATAGTTTCGTGGAAATAGTACAGACATTGGCATCAGACAAAGTGGGGTTTGTTTGGATCTTGCCTCTGTCACTCACTGAGGTTGTGGTCTTGGGCAAGTTGTTGAATTTTGATGCAGATTCTTCTGAGTTCATACCATAGATTTTCAGATATGTTTTGAAATTCTTGTGTGTGTAGAAGGCAGACAAGACTTTTCCTTTACATCTATGCTCTTCTTGCAACCTTGCCTCCTGGGCTTATCACTGTCTAATGACATGGTTAGAAGGGCAGAGTTGAAAGCTGAAGTCAACTTATAGCAGTGTCTTGTCTCTGGGAATGAAGGGCTTGGTAAAATTCTTTCCAGTTAAGACCAGAGTCATCAAGGTTATAGTAAATTCCCTAAGTTATGGCAGTCCCTTATGATATTTGGCTGTCATCCTCTGCACCCAGCGCTATTCCTTATCCTACTTTTGTTTGCGGATAAGATGGTCACAACATACAAGGAAGAGCCTTTGCTTCTGCCACCAAGGGATAGCCTGAAATACCTTCACCATCACTGTCCTAAGCTGCCTTTGACCTACATCACCCTGTCCACAGTGCCAGTATCTCCTGGCACTGAAAGGGCAGAATCTCTTGGTCCTTCGAGTATTTGGTTGGGTTACATAAATCTCCCCCAAATGAGGAACAGCTGACTTAGGCAAGGGCCCTTGTTTGGTTTTCCTTGAACTATTAACAGGGAGATAAGGAGATTAGCTGAGTAAATGTTCAGCAGGCCAGAGTCCCCGCAGAGGATGGCCTATGTGATCGAATCTTGTCATCTTGTCACATCCTTGCTTTGGATGTTGCCCTTCTGGTTGAAGTATGGATAGAAGAAAAAAGATAGAAGGTCCCTAATACTGAAATGCAAAGTGCAGCAAGGCTTGGCTTTGGGTTAACTTCTGGGGAGACTTTGTTTGCACATTTGCATGAAAATAGAAAGGTGAGTAAAACAAGCTTCCCGCTTTGGAGGAAGGTGGTATCTGTAAAATGTAAGAGATGTTCTGGCTGGACCAGAGCAGAGCAGGAACTATTGTAGGCTCGCCACAGTGTCTGGACAATCCTGGTAGGCTCATTCTTTGAGACTCTGTGCGGTGCCCAGCACCATGCAAAAGGGCTTGGCCTGTATGCTTGGCCTGTACGACCTTGTGTCATCCTCACCACAGGCCTGAGAAGTTGGATTGTATTTTTTATGATCCCTTTACAGATGAGAAAATGGAGGGTTAGGGAGTCAGTGAGTTGGCCAGAGTTGCTGTTTGGCAAGTTGCAGGGACTGGATAGGAATCCCTCTGGGCTTAACCCCAAAGCCATGAGTGCTGCTTGCTCTTCACCACCTAGGGCAGTGGTTCTCTTCATGGCTGTTGCCTCTTCTTTAATGTCACAGGTAACCCTTAGAATATGAGGAAACCTGGAGTTACAGCCTTTCTGTCCAAACATGAACAGGGCCTTAGGTTAAGAGCCCCTGGCCCAGAACACATTTATCTCAATCCTTATAAGCAACACCCATGAATGATTGTCATAAACCAGATGGTGCCAAACTGAATCCCAGAATCCAGCCCCAGTCATCCTATTTGGAAGAAGCTCACTGTAAAGAAGAGAAAGGAGAGCAAGGTGCCCTAGTGGATAGGGCCTCGCTGTTTTGAAGAATGACAGCATAACAACAACACACCTGAAGGTTCACAGCAGACATCTAACACCAAGTCCGTTTGTCTTTAGGTGTTGTTGAGGAGCTTTTGAGCTGGCAGAGGAGGTGAAACTAACAAATGTTTGGCAAACTGATGAGAGGAGAGTAGCAGAGGGGACTGAGAAGAGCTGGACTAGGAAGGAGGTGTGAGGAAGGGGCTTGGGATGGGATCCTGGCGATATGGGCTCTACTTCCAGACTGCCGGCTGGCTCCCTGAGTGTCCTTTATCAGCTACTTTAGTTTCCTCCTTGGAGCATTAAGGAATTGTTTTAGCACCTCCCCATGGCCCCTCTGTGTGTCTGGGGTGAGGCTGGCAGTGGAAGATGAACTGATGGTGACCAAGGACTTGCTCCAAGCCGGGTTTCTGTACATGGTCTAGTCTAGACCCTTCTCATCACTTCTCTAAGATTGATGCCATGAACTGTGTTTTCCAGATAATGTTAAATAGGTTAAGAATTGCTATCTGATGCCAGGTTTTCATCTCTGTCATAAATTAGTCTAGAGGAGGTAGGAATCTGGGATGTGGGGAATGGACAGTCAGGTTTGGGATGAAGTGTTGTATGGGTAAAGTCTCCAAATTACTTAGCAGAGTTAACGTTTCTCCTTTTTTTTTTTTTTTATTCTTGGTTTTAATAGGCCACTTTCCAAATAAAGCCATGCCCTCGGCAGGAACACTTCCCTGGGTTCAGGGAATCATCTGCAATGCCAACAACCCCTGTTTCCGTTACCCAACTCCTGGTGAGGCCCCTGGGGTCGTTGGAAACTTTAACAAATCCATGTAAGTACCATATCAGGTTTCCTTTCAATTTGTCAGTTAATATTTTTCCTTTCCTTCTCGTTCTCCGGAGAATTTTGAATGGTTGAATCTGAGTGATGTTGCTTTTGTAAAAGTCATGTGATCAAGTCTGCAGAATGAAGGAAGGGAGAATTGCCACTGGCATTTAATATCGTGGGCCCTTCCTTAGGTGCATTTTAGGAGTAATGATGATGTGTAGCCATCAGCCGTGTCGTTGGGGGCTGTTCCTCCAGTTACTGACAGGTGGGGGGGGGATGAGGCACACTAGCCCCATCTGCTAATCAGTCTGCTCATCCAGCAGACATTCATTGTGGGTCCGAATCAGCTGGTTCTAGGAGCCAAGGGGCAGAGACCCATGCTGGAAGGGTCCCTGCCCTGGAGGAACTTACAGCCAAGGCCGGGAGAGTTCTGTCCTCTCTCCCTCAGATCCCCTCTGTCACTGCCCTACCACACTGCACATCTGTGGGTCTTTCTCTTCCTGGCTGTAAGCTCCTCAAGCCCAGCAGGATGTTGCTTTCTCTGTGTTTGTATTCTTGGCTATTGGCTTCAATACCCAACATAAGTATGGGCTTAATAAGTGTCTGCCAAATGAGACATTGAAGATTCTTCAAAAGCACAGAACCATGACATGAGTTGGAATGGACTAAGGATAGTGGGATATGTCTCGAGGCAATTTTGAGGGAGCTGCAGCTGGGGCAGGCAGGGCCACATTATAATTTTCATTGGACCATAGACTTTATAGCATTCCTGAGCCTCTTCTTCCATACAGAAAATTTAATATTATATTTTATGAGTCTGTTGGTATAAAGATAGACATATTCTAGACAAGATTCTTTATTCTGTACATGTTTTCATTATAATTGATACTTTAAAAGAAGTATCCTGCTCCCTGGATAAGTCAGTCCTTGGGGCATGTATGTGTATGCGCACCTGTGTGTGTATGTTGGGCTAGGACTTCAAGGGTGGGAAGATTTAGCTGTGTGGACACTTGGGGAAGGTCGTTTGGGGTAGGGATGATGGGCAGGTGGCTGGGAGCATATCAGTAGCATGGGTTGTGGGGAGCCATGGGAGTGGGCCAAGGCCTGCCTGTGAATGGCCCCAGGCTGGGGTCCGTGTACCTGACAATAACTTGCTTAAAATGAGAGAGGCAGCTAGCCTAACGAGAGCTTTTCTTCTTTTCTTATTCCCTTTACAGTGTTTCCCGCCTGTTCTCAGATGCCCAGAGGCTTCTTTTATATAGCCAGAAAGACACTAGCATGAAAGACATACACAAAGTTCTGAGAACACTGCAGCAGATTGAGAAGTCCTCCTCAAGTAAGCAAAAGTCTTCTCTGCATTGGTTTGTAGCTGGAAATTGATCTGCACGAGGGAGAGAGAATAACCCGGGTGGCCCGAGATTTCTTCCCTTTAGCTCCTCCCTGTGGCGTTTTCCTGCTCAGTGGCTGCATTGTAGGGCCTCTCTGAAGAAGGTGTTGGGGAAGAAACTAGGGGAGCTGTTTGTGCCAGTGATGTACGAGTCTCCTCTGGGGGAGCGGAGGAAAAATCCCCAGGAAGGAACAGTATAGGGTTGGTCGCAGGGATACCTAGGGATGCAAACACATTTTTTTTTTTTGAGTTGGCCATATGGTTGCAATGAATGGATATAACTATAGACAGGGGATTCTTCTGTGCACATAAAAGCAATTAAAGTTGCAATTTGATATGGCTAAGGAAGCATTTACTTCCAAAAAGGAAATGCTGTTCATCTTCTCCTAGTCATTCGATTGAGTCCGATGGGCATTTGAATTCTGATCTTTAAAAGTAGAATCTTTATTTCCTATCTGGTAAGTACCCAAGCAGTTTATTGTGTGCCATCGAGGAAGTGTCTGAGGAGCCAGTGGTTTGCTGACTGGGGAGCCAAGGGGCAGAGGTGCATGCTGGGAGTCACAGAGCGACTTTCCAGGCAGTGGCCTGCCAGGGGGACAGAGGCTGTGTGAGCTGTCTCCCGAGTGCAGTCGATCATGGCACACATGGTCTGGGGAGAATTCAAAAGCACTAATACAGATGACTAAAGTTGATGTACTTTTATTATCACCATGCGCCGCTGGTTCTAAACAATGTCAGTGATAAACTGTTCCTCCTCGTCATGGGCCAGCTGTCACTGCTGCTCCAGGGAGAGTACTTTTGATTCAGTTTGGTGTTTGGCCAGGGATGGAGTGAGCTGGTCTTTGCTGAAAGGCCATCTTATTTGGCAAAAGAAGAATTTATATAAAATATATTTTGTGCGCAGGAAGTCCTTAGTGAATGTGAACTGGGATTATTTTGGGGTGACATCTCAGCCAAACCATTTTCTTTTTCTCTGAGCCTTGAGTTCCTTAGCTATAAAATGCATTAGGTTTTTGTACTTGCAATGTACAAAACCCTAATGCAGTGTCTGGCACATAGTAGGTGTTCACTAAATGGGAGCCAATATTCTTAAATGACCGTGATGTATTTCTGAGTGTCCCTCTTGGGCTTCTCACCTTGTGCCTGGTGCCTTGTGTGGCTGTTGAAATGGACTAGCTCATGGAGGAGAGTTACCAAGCAGAGTTTCAGATCTTCCTGGAGGCTGCCTTAGAAGCACCACTATCCTCTTTGAGCAACTGGAGATGTGAGTTAAGGTAGAGAAAAGTCAGAATCTGTGTCCCTAAACCACGCACCTGTGCACATAGCTCCAAGAAGACAAGTTTCCTCTGATTTCGATTGTGTCATATCAGTACTTGTTTTACATCTCTCTCTTCAACTACTATGTCCCCTTTTCTGCCTTGCAGCTGCTTCTCAAATTCCTTTTTTACTCACTTGACAACACAAAGCCAGGCTTCAGCATAGAGGGAAATGCACAGACATACTGCTGTTTCCTGCGGGAGATCTGCAACCTTTTGCTGATTTTGATTAGTGCTCTGTAGATTTTTGAGACAATCTGAGCCTGGGGTATGTTACTGTAGATCCCTACTGTGATCGCTGTTTATCTGCACTCACACCCTACTCAGAACTCTGTGCTCTGTCCTCCTGTACCAGCTCTCTCAGGGCAGGTAGGACCCTTGGAGCTGGTCTCGTATGGAGCTCTATCTATCATCTTTCACTTTCTCTGCCATGTACCCACCTCCCCAGACCCACCCTCCTCAGATAGATAGCTCATTCTGAGTGATGGCAGCTCTCATTGTCAGAAAATATTTACTACCCTCCTATCCTTTCTAGAGAATGAATCAATTTTCTTTGAAATGTTTGAAGCTAGCTCTCACGTTTTATTCCCCTCTTTTCTCTAAGTCTGTGATTTTTCTAGGCTAAATGTCCTCTATTCCTCTTAGGGAATGTTTTTCCTCTCAATTTATGCCTCTCCTCTGACTGTGTTTCACTGTGTCTATGTACTTCTTGAAGTTTACCAGAAATTACAAAAGTATTCTAGCACAGAGGAGAAAGGGACTTTTGCCTCCCTGCTATGCGAGTGCTATATTTCTGTTAATGCAATCTGAGATTGCATTAGGCTTTTTGGCATTCACGTCACCCTGTTGACTCATATTCCGTGTGCAGTGAACCAAAATCACAGATTCTTGTAAATACATGGGATTAAAAGTTACTTGTTCCCTATTTCTTAATTGTGCTGTTGGCTTTTTGAACTAAAGGGAGAATGTCTCTTTTCTATTTTACATTCTTAGACTCCCTGTACCATCTCCTCCTAACCATCTCAGATTCTGATTTTGTCATGTATTATGCCTGCTGCTTCTTGCCTGTCTTCTAGGAATTTGATAAACAACTGTCTTTGTTCTCATCCAAGTCACTGACGACTGTGGGACCAAGGCTTAATGACCCCTGTGGACACTGTCCTTCAGGTTCTTAGAGATCCCTTAGTCTGGGCTGTCATCAGTGCCAGGCCACAGGGCTCCTGCTTCTGTGATCCAGCTGGAGGGTTTATCTTGTTCTTTCTTTCAACTTGCATCTGTTAAATCCAAGGGACTATCTGTAGATGATTTGTAGTTATGGAGGCTTCTACTTAAATACCCTCTTTTACTCTCATGGTTTCTGGGGCTAGAACATTGTTTTGTTTTCATTTATTGGAAGAGATCTTACAGACCATTTAGTGCATTTACAGATAAGTGGGTTGATTGATTTAATCATTCCACCAGTCTTTATCGAACCCCTCACA
This sequence comes from Galagoides demidoff, assembly GCA_963574575.1. NCBI lineage: Eukaryota > Metazoa > Chordata > Mammalia > Primates > Galagidae > Galagoides > Galagoides demidoff. The sequence goes on from CAUYQV010037729.1 coordinate 68,856, forward strand.
TGTGCCAACCACTGTTCTAAGGTGCTGAGACACAGAGGTGTACAAAACAAATATGGCCCCTGTCTGTGTGGAGCTTCTACTCTAGAGAAGAATTGATCCAGAAGGGGGGAATGATTGTTTCAAGTTTATACAACCATGGGAGGGATAGTCCAGCAGTAGAATACAGCTAAGTTCCTGCTCCATGTGGTTCTCTTTCTGCAGTGCTCTCTTGTCCTATTTTAATGATCTTCCAACTGGAAAGGCCTCTGGTTTTAGGAATTAAGTCATACACAAATCTTCTAATTATCCTTGAAGTCATCCTGATGAGAAATCCAAGGAGAACACCATAGAGAGGCGCCTCACCCAATTTTCTCATCCCTGGATTTTTTTTGGAATGTTTTATTATTATCTTCCTAAGCCAAAGTATAACCACACAGGTTGAGTGGTGGCTAAACAGATACTCAAGAGTCAGTATGAGGAGCATTCATTCTTTTAAAATTCCTATCCTGACTGCAACACAAAAGGAATGTAAAAATTAGACGACTTCTAAGAAACCTTCAAGTGGCATGTTTATATTCTGTCTCTGGAGATCATACTGGCAAAGGTGTTTTTCTGAGTGAGTTTGGTGTGGTGTCTGAGACAATTTCAGGCGGTACACAGATGATAATTTTTAATTTTTTTTTTTTTGAGACAGAGTCTTACTCTGTTGCTGTGGTGTCTTAGTTCATAGTAACTTCAAACCCTTGGGCTCAAGTGATTCTCCCACCTCAGCCTTCCGAGTAGCTGGGATTACAGGTGCCACCACAACACCCTGCTGTTTTTTGTACAAGTGACCTCTGTCTCACTTGTACTCAGGCTGGTCTTGAATTCCTGAGCTTAGGCGATCCACCTGCCTTGGCCTCCCAAACTGCTAGGATTATAGGCTTGTGCCACCATGCTTGGCTGATAACTTTTAATTTTAACCCATATTGAAGTGCGGTTTCATGAGTATTGTTTCTTTGGAGGATGTTTAAGAGGAAAAAAAAAGTTAATTTAAAGTCAGCATTTTGTGTGGATATGGTAAATTTGTGAGAGTAGTGTGTAAATGACTCAAGATTGGAAAATGTGGTATGAGAATAAGAATTTTGAGCTTTGTATGAAGATTCATTCTGGAAACAAATTCAGGCATTGTCCCTCAGGAAGTGTGAACCTCGGCAAGGGCTGATTCTTTCTGGGCCTCAGTTTCCCTGAAATGTAGCAGCCCTGTGGATCACTGGCCATTCAATCCAATCATGCCTAAGAGTGACTAATGGGGAACTCACGGCACACAGTAGGCACACGATGTGCTGCTTTGCTTCCTCCTTCTTTTCCTGCCTTAACAAATTGGTTCAACCTCTCTGGGCCTCAAGTTTCCATGCCTTGAAATTAGGACTTTGGAGAAACAACCTGAAAATACTTCATCTTGGAAACTTAGATGGGGAATCACCTGGGACTAACCAGTCTGTAACCCTGTGAGGGCAAAATGGGGCCTCATTCATAGTTCTGTCCCAAGCGAGCATCAGCACAGTAGCAGGCACCAGATTAAGCCATCAGTGAATCTTTGTAGAATGAAGGTGAGAAAAAATAAAAGTGACTGAGCACATGTAATTATAAAGTTGATTCTTTTGTGTGCACCTGGGTCAGCAGGGCTAAAAATGAATAATAATGACAAAAGTTTTTAGAACAGCTTTGACTTTCTTTCTTCCACAAAGTTAGCCTTCCAGAACTTCATTGGAAGGACAGCCACAAACCCAGAGGCCTACAGTGGATTTACTGGGAAGCTGAAAACATTCCACTTTCATAGACTCTTTGTAGACCCTTCAAGGGGGTCTTAGCAATGTATTTACACAGTGATATATTTTTGTAAAGTTTGCAGAAGTAGGATTTTTAAAAAACTATTCTTTTTTAGCTGGATATGGTGACTATAACTTCGGGAGGCCTAGGCAGGAGGATTGCTTGAGGCTAGGGGGTTGAGACGAACTTGGACAAGACCTTGTCTCTACAAAAAATAGAAAAATTCACTGGGCATGGTGGTGTCTACCGACAGTCCTAGATCCTTTATTTGGGAGGTTGAGGCAGGAGGATCACTTGAACCCAGGAGTTTGAGGTTGCAGGGAAATATGATGAACACCACTGTGCTCTAGACTAGGCAACAGAGTGAGACTGTGTCTCAAAAAAAAAAAAAAAAAAAAAAAGGAGGTCAGCACTTGTGGCTCAAAGGAGCGGGGTGCCGGCTCCATATACTGGAGGTGGTGGGATCAAACCGGGCTCTGGCCAAAAAGAAAAAAAGGAGAGAGCTCCCTGCTACAGTTGCGTCAGCAGAAGTCTCATGATGCTGCATGTGCTCCTGCGTGCCTCCTAGGGCACCGGGAAACAGGGAGTGCTGCCTCCTTCCTGAGCCCCTCCCTCACTTCCCGCTCCAAGCCACCTGCAGTACCCATCACTGTGGCCATTTGGTGAATCTGGCATTGTCACATGGGACCACTGTGACTGGCTTCATCTCGGGCCTCCCTGTGGAGGCTGGTGCTGCTCAGAATCAGGGCTGGGCTGGAGAAGGTGCCCCTCTGCTGTCTTCTTTGTCTT
>CAUYQV010037738.1:0-11842 GCA_963574575.1 Galagoides demidoff
ATTCTTCTTAGCAAATATCTCAAGAATGGAAGAAAAAGTATCCAATGTATTCAGCCCTACTATGAAACCAATTTATAGCTTTCACATGAAAGCTATAACCCGGCTCCGCGCCTGTGGCTCAATCGGCTAAGGCGCCAGCCGCATACATCTAAGGTGGTGGGTTCAAATCCCCAGCCCGGGCCTGCCAAACAACAATGACAACTGCAACCAAAAAATGGCCGGGCGTTGTGGCGGGCGCCTGTGGTCCCAGCTACTTGGGAGGTGGAGGCAGGACACTCGCTTGAGCCCAGGAGTTGGAGGTTGCTATGAGCTGTGATGCCATGGCACTCTACCCAGGGGGATAGCTTGAGGCTCCGTCTCAAAACAAACAAACAAACAAAAAAAAACTCTTAGGCTCAAGTGATTCTCTTGCCTCAGCCTCTCAAGTAGGTGGGACTACAGGTGAATACCACAACTCTTGGTTATTTTTAGAGATGCGGTCTTGCTTCTTTTTCTCAGGCTGGTCTTAAACCTGTGTCCTCAAGCAATCCACTCACCCCGGCCTCACAGAGTGTTAGGATTACAGGCGTGAGCCACCGTGCCTGGCCAAGAATGGACTTCTTATAAGCAGCAGGGTGAAAGCTCAAATTTGATTTGTGTACTGTCTGACATTTATTTCCTACCACTGTAGGTGAGATAGGACATATATGGAAGGTCCCAGAACAGGCTCGGACACATGGCAGATATTCAGTAATATTTGGATTTTATTTTATTTTTTAAAACTATTAGTTTTTTCTTTCAGATTAATGTAAGAGTACAAAAAACTGGGTTACAATGTTTGCATTTGTTAGGTAGAGTCCCTCTTGTAGTGTGGCCTGCAGCCAAGGTGTGCCATATACCCTTACACTGTCCCCATTAAGTGGGAGCACACCAGTCCCCCCTCCTCTTTCTCCCCTCCCTTGTTCCCCCTCCCCCCAAATTGAGTTTTTCTGTTATGTGGGCATGTATTAGATCATCTACTGGCTTCCTATTAGTGTTGAGTATATTGGATACTTGCTTTTTCATTCTTGTGATACTTTACTAAGAAGAATGTGTTTCAGCTCCATCCAGGTTAATACAAAAGATGTAAAGTCCCCATCTTTTTTATGGCTGAATAGTATAGTGATGTTTGGATTTTAATCTAATCTGGCTTGATGAGACACACATAGTACTGTCTTTGAGAAGTTTTAGGGGATAACCTGGCCACTGCTCCAACTTGACATTTCCTTTGCAGAAGAGTTAACCCAAACTTCAATGGGCTTGGGTGTGGCTGTAGGGAAGGATTTAAAGCTGGCAGAGTAAGTTAAATTCCCAGGCATATTAACTCCACAGTATAGACCACTGTAGAAGGTTGCCCCCCCCTTCCATCTCTTGCTTCTTACCCCAGGCCACCATTGTCTCTCACCTGCACTGCTGCAGTTTCTTACTGGGCACTCCCTCTCCAGTCTTTAACCCATTCTCCACACAGACCCACAAAACATGATCGGCTGAAACCTTTGGTGGTTTGCCTATCGAATTCAGAATAGGAGTCAACCTCACCACAGCCTGAAAAACCACAAAGAATTTACCCACTATCCATTCTGCATCCTTGGCCAGCCAAACTCCCTCCCACATCAGGATTGCCACACGACTCCTTCCCTGCCTTTAGTTGTCACCTGAAACGTCACCTTAGAAAAGTTTTCTCTGACTATCCCACTCAAAGTAGGAAAGTGAGTTCTGCTGTTCTGTAGCTCAACAGCGTGGTGTTCAATTTCCTTTAATAGTTCATATTCTATATTGCTATATTTATTTGTATGTTTACCTTTGTAGGTTAAAGGTATGCCCTGAACTGGAATGTAAGCTCTGTGCACACAGGGACTGTGGCTGACTCATGCATGACCAAGTCTATGCGTGGAACCACAGCTGGCACAGGTAAACCTTTGTAAAATAAATGACATGAGGTGATTTTGTCCATGACTTCCAAATTAGGGAATTATACACTAACTTGCCCTTGGGAACCACAGTGAATAACTATCTGCTGTATTTATTTTCTAGGAGGCTGAGTTTATGACAATTTGCTCTATCTTGCTGACTCACTTAAAATAAATGTGTGCCAGAACATTCAACAAACTATGATTACAGACAATCTCCAAATATGAGGTATAATAATAACAGAAATGGAAAAAGCCTTTATTCATAAAACCAGTCTAAAATGTGTAACTCCCAAACTAATTGTAATTCCATACAAGATTTTATTCTCAAACAGAAGAGGAAAAAAATGTTCAACTTTACTAACAATCAAATACACACACAGTAGGATAAGAATGAAGGTATCATCTTTCACATTCAAAATGGACAGAGATTTTGTTAATATAAAATTCATCTGGACAGCCTGAGGTGAGATAAACAAAGTGTTAGACACTACTCATAAAAAGTAACTGGCCAAAGTTTTTTCAGAGTAATAATTTAACAATATGCATTACAATCATTACACGTTGTCTGCATAGCAAGTCCTACTGATGAAATAATATGAATTTAAACAGCAGCAGTTCAATTTTTATCAGAAAGTTGTTTATAATTTGAAAATATCTAAGTATGTACCAATATATAACTCTAAGTACATATATATGCACACACACACAGACATATATATGTATATATAGACAATAGCCATTGTAGGGCACGTGTTAGTGGCTCAGCCTGTAATCGTAGAACTTTGGAAGACCAACAAAGGAGGATCACTTGAGGCCAGCAGTTTGAGACCAGCCTGAGCAATATAGCAAGACCCACATCTGTACATCAAATTTTTTACAGCCAGGTGCAGTGGCTCATGCTTGTAATCCTAGCACTCTGGGAGGCCGAGGCAGGTGGATTGCTTGAGCTCATGAGTTCAAGACCAGCCTAAGCAAAAGTGAGACCCCGTCTCTATTAACAAATAGAAAATCTGAGGCAAGAGGATCGCTTGAGCCTGAGTTAGAGGTTGCTGTGAGCTGTGATGCCATAGCACTCTACCCAGGGTGACAGCTTGAGTCTCGTCCAAAAAAAATTTTTTTTTACAAATAAGCTGGGCATAGTAGCTTGTGCCTGTATTTCTAGCTACCCAGGAGACTGAGGTAGGAGGATCTCTTGAGCCCAGAAGTTTGAGGTTGGTTGCTGTGAGCTATGATGACACCACTGTATTCTAGTCCAAGCAACAGAGTGAGCCTCTGTCTCAAAAAAAAAAAAAAAAAAGAGAGAGAGAGAGAGAAAATAAAAGAAAAAAAGGAAACGAAAAGGCCATTTTATATATTTATTGAATATTTAATTACAAGCAATTTCATGATATGAAATGGGAAAAATTAGGCAACAAAAGCATATAGTACAATGTTTTCATAAAAAGCAAGCATGTATATAAATGCATAAAAACCGTCTATAAAAATATATCAAATGTTAATAGCAATTATCTCTGAGTGGTGGTATTACTAAATTTTTATTTACATATTAAATACCATAGACATTACAAATTTCTGTGTTCTCCACATCTTCAACAATAAATATGTACTAAATAATAATCAGAAAAGGAATTTAATTAAAAAGAAATGAGAGTGAGAAATAATAAAATAATTACATGCAAAATCATTCTTATTCGTTAAAAAGCTTTAGCAAAATAAAACTCACCAGACTTTCTCAAAGGCTGATATTTTCCAAGTAGTTCTACATGCCTTAAAGTTGAATCAGCAACCACATGACAAGATGACATCCTTGGACTGTCACAGGTGACCCAAGCTAAGACAAGATGGATGGTAACTGCAGACTATGGCTGGGAGTTCTTTATCTGGAAAAGTTATGTCAAGAATGCAGAAATGAAGGGAGGAACCGGAGAGAACCGCTGAGCCGCCCGGATAAACCTGTTTAAAACCAGAGTCAGAAAACAGTGGGAGTGGAAGGATGTGGAAATCTGATAGACCAACCCCTCCTTTACCCAGAAGAAAAGTGAAACTGCTGTTAAGGTAACTGGGTTACTCCTCCAGGAACACCTCTGCCCTCCACTCGTCCTGCGCTCAGCGGCTGTGGACAGGATCCTTCTTGGAACCCAGGCCTTGCCACCATCCATCTTTCCACCTTCACTTTCCTAAAAGAAAATGGAGTTTTAAAGGAAGCGTTTAGGAAGTTCAAGGAGTTGCTAAGGAGGAGATGCTCGGATCCCTGCACCTGCCAAGGCAGGCGGAAGGGTCCCTCTTACCTTTTCTCTCCTACAGGTGCTCCCATCATTACTGGCCTTTTAGTGCTGGTGCCCTTGTGACCGCAGCACTCTCCAAGGTTATAAAAACAGGGCAGTCATGCCACCCTGACTCTGACTCTGAGGGGGAGCCTCGACCTTGGTTATCTCTAAACGCAGGGAGATAGAGTTTGTTTTGTCAGCAGTCGTACTGATCCTGACCAGTTACGGACTACTTTGTTTCTATCTCTCGGCATCACTGATGCAGGGAAATGTCCATTTAAAAGGTCTAATTCAAATTCTGTTAATGTATCATGCATGAACTGACACTTTCACTTACCAAAGAAAAATGTTAGGTCCAGCCAACCTAAGTATGTTAACAGTTAATGTGAGGCTATTAACATTTGATACATTTTTATTGGCTATTTAATGCATTGTATTATGCAGAAAACCCTCAGGCAATCATAACAGAATCTGCAAGTATTACCTGACATGGAATTTGTAAGAAAAAGAAAAGGGGGGAGGAAAAAGAGTCTGCAAATATTTAAAACGTAACTAAGCAGAATTCTCTATTAATGGGCTTTTTCTTTTTTCAAACTATTCCTTCAGCAAATAATCTGCTACCCACTGTATTCGCCATCTCACGTTTGTCAAGCTGTGATTGTGTAGGAGTTTTCCAAAGACCTATGAGTCAATTTCCTATGACGGCTGTCACAAAGTACCAAAACTGGGGGACCTCAATAGCAGAAATTTATCCCTCACATTTCTGGAGGCCAGACATCCAAACTCAGATCGTGGTAGGTTCCTTCTGGAAGGTTCTGTGGGAGGAAGGGGGATCTATTCTATGCCCTTCTCTTAGCCAGGTGGCCAGTGGCAATCCTTGGCAGCCTTTGGCTTGTAAAGGCATCATTCCAGTCTCTGCCCCTGTCATAACATGGTGGTGTTTCTGTGTGCTGTATCTGTGTCCCCTGTTTTTGTAAGGACACCAGTCATATTGGATTGCCCCCGCCCCCCCCACTCTGGTGTGACCTTATCTTAACTAATTACATCTGCAATGACCCTATTTGCAAATAAGGTCACATTCTGAGGTCCTGGGAATTGGGATCTTAACCCATTCTTTTGTGTGTGTGTGTGTGTGTGTGTGGGAAGGGACACAATTCAACCATAACACCCTTCTACAACCAACAACCTTCTGTTCAGAGGTTTACCAAGGGCAGGGAAAGGGTGCCCTGCAAGGTGCCGGCAACAAAGGAAAATGATCTGTGAACAACGTAAAGCCACAATAAAAATGCTTAAAAGGTGGTCTGCCTTTTATTATCAGCTTGGGCCAGCAGTTCTGAATAGTATCAGTGAAGAGAATGTCCTCCCCACCAATCTGTTGGTTTTAGATAACTGCCATATGTAGAAGCTTTAAAAATGTATCTACAAATTCTTTCATAGTCCTCTTTTATAATTTCCTTCTCCTGAATGTTGGCTGGACCTAATATTTTTCTTTGATAAGTGACAATGTTAGTTCATATGTGATGTATTTATAGAATTTCCTTGTTTATTTGGGACAGGGCCTCACTATGTTGCCCGGGGTAGAGTGCTGTGGTGTCACAGCTCACAGCAACCTCAAACTCTTGGGCTTAAGCGATTCTCTTTGTCTCAGCCTCCCAAGTAGGTGGGATTACAGGCGCCCGCCACAACGCCTGGCTATTTTTTTTTTTTTTTGGTAGATGTCATTGTTGTTTAGCCAACCCAGCTGGGTTCTAACCCACCAGCCCCACTGTTATGTGGCTGGCACCCTAACCATCACTAAGCTATGGGCACCAAGCCTGAATTCTGTCTTTAAATGGAAATTTCTTCTTATTAGTTATTTTAAACTAAAGCAGTCAAACAACAAGCATAAAATGAAGTATAAAAGCAATTCATTTTAGTAATTACTGAAAATAATTTTGTTGTTTACAGCTAAAGAAGTGTGAAAAAATGATTTGGTGCAGTTGTCAAATATGCGAGGCATTATGCCACCACTTTCACACCATTTAAACTTGAGACTAAGAATTCTTGAGGCAGTATAAAATTTTTAATATGTAAAGAAGGCTACATTTTCTTCATCGTGGCTCTTTCTGATGTTAGAGAGTCCTAGATCACAGAAATAAAGAAGGAAATCATATCCCTCCCTTGTCTGGTGAAAAATTCATCAGAGGTTTCTTGAGTACCCACCCTGTGGACAAAACAGACTCCTGCCTTGGGAGGTTACATTCTAGGGGAGGGAGCCGGCAAACCAAAACACACACAGTAGGTTAGAAGTGGGTGAGCGCTTTGGAGAGAAAAAAGAAAATGTCACAGGACAGGAAAAGGGGGTGTGCTGGAGTAAGGAGCTGCTGATGGGGTTCTACAGGGGGACTAGGGCAGGTCTCACTGAGAACAGAGACGTTAGCAAAGATTCCCAGAAGTTGGGCAGTCGCCATGCAGAGAACTGGACAGATGAGTGTTGGGAACCAACTGGCCGGCGAAGGCCCAGACCTGCTTGGATGCTTATGTGGGTTGGAGAGCCAAGAAAACCAGTGTGAGTGGGAAGGAAAGAAGGAGAAGCTGTCCTGGGAGGAGGATGTAAGCTTGGATGAGCTAACGTTTCCAGCTATCAAAGAAAAACATTAGGTCCAGTCAACCTGTGTTGCTATTAACATTTGATACATTTTTATTGGTATTTTCTGCACTGTATTATGTAGAAAACCTTCAGGCAATCATAACAGAATGACCTAATATTTTTATTTGATTAGTGAAAATGTTAGCTCATCCTGAGGGGATGCCTGGAGGCCAACTCAGCTGAGCCCTCAAGGCCAACAGTCTCAGCAGCAGCCATGGGGGCTGTGGGCAGGACCCAGCACCTCCCACAGGGCTGGAGTTTTAGGCCTTGAGTCATTCCACTTGGTTAGAGATTTAAAGGGGAATACTTGAAAGCATATTGGATGCTAGTCACATAATCCCCAAGGGAGTTCACTAAAGCTACAGGATGTCAGAGACCCACAACTTATATCAAAGACAGTTTTGCACAGATGGGACCAAGATGCAGGCTAAGGATGACTTTAAAGAGGGTGCAGGTATGGCTCAATGTCCATAGCACAGTGGTTACAGCACCAGCCACATACACTGAAGTTGGCGGGTTCAAACCTGGCCTGGGCCAGCTAAACCAACAATGACAACTGCAACAAAAAATAGCCACGTGTTGTGGCAGGTGCCTGTAGTCCCAGCTACTTGGGAGACAGAGGCAAGAGAATCGCTTAAGCCCAAGAGTTTGAGGTTGCTGTGAGCTGTGATGCTACAGCACTCTAACGAGGGCAACATAGTGAGACTGTATTTCAAAAAAAAAAAGAGGGTGACGATCAAGTGACAAGGATACTCCATAAGGCCAAAAATTTTTCCTGGCTTTTTTCTTTTCTCCGTGTCTGAGATTCACGACTAGTTGGTAAACTCCTGGTGAGAAAGAAGTGAATCTCATAGTTTGTGTGTGAATTAGTTTTATTAGGCCTGCCTTAAATTACCGCAGACTGAGTGGCTTAAACAACAGACATTATTTTCTCACAGGTCTGGAGGCTGGAAGTTCAAGGTGTCAGCAGGTTTGGATTCTGCTGAGGCTTGCAAATGCCTGTCCTCCCTCTGGGTCCTCACCTGGACTTTCCTCTGTGATTATGTGCCACTGTGTCTCTCACTTCTCTTGGAAAGCCTGCTGAATTAGGATCAAACCTACAGACTCATTTAACCCAACTACCTCCCTAAAGGCCCATATCCAAATACAGTCGCACTAGGGGTTAAGGCTTCAACCCAGGACTTTGGGGGACATAGTTCAGTCCACAACAGCGTGTTGCATTACCGAGTGCCATGTTTTGTCATCTAGTACCATGACATTTTGGAGGTGGTCAGGTTATTAGGAGTGTTCAAATTTACTTTTCTCTCAAAGCCAGAATCCTGGCAAACAGCTGCTAAATTTCTGGAGAACTGAACTTCCCAGTTAAGTCTGGTATCCAGGATTAAAAATCTATACCAGGTTCACTCTGGGAGGCTGAGGTGGGTAGATCGCTTGAGCTCTTAAGTTCAAGACCAGCCTGAGTGAGAGTGAGACCCTGACTCTAAAAACCAGCCAAGCATTGTGGCAAGTACCTGTAGTCCCAGCTACTCCAGAGACTGAGGCAAGAGTATTGCTCAAGCTTGAGAGTTTGAGGTTGCTGTGAGCTACAATGCCATGGCACTCTATCCAGGATGACAAAGTGAGACTGACAACACCCTAAATGCGGGCCCAGAAAGGCAGCCACAGCCTTGTGTTAGGGGCAAGGGCCTCAGGGACCATCTTAACTCCACACTCAGTAATGACTCTCCTTGGGGGGTTCACCTACCATTCCCAGGAAAGATGTGGAATAATTAAATAGTTGAGATAAGGCCATAAATCATCCATGCAAACATCTATATAGGGTTTGGATGATGAGAAGAGTGACTGCTCTTAAATATAACTCCTCTTCCAAACTCAGACACTTCTTAGAGTGAAAGGAGGGCTGTTAGTAATTATGCCAACACAACAGGTGTACGTGGTGAACCTGGGACCTACGGTCACTCCACGATTACCAGGTTATTTCCAGAGAGGGCTCAGTGTGCTAGCACCAGGTGGGTGCTGGGAATGTGTGATCCTCCCTGACCTTGGAGGAACACTTTCTGCACGGTGTACCATGGTGTTTCTCCTTGGCCATGCTGGACCAAGGGTAAAGGAAGTGGGTGAGATAGACCTTTGAAATGTCAAGATCTATGTTATTCTGGTAGCTCCAGAAAGGCCTTCATTGCCTGTCTCCCTTCTCTAACATCCACCCACTGCCTCTAATGCTCTCCTCCAAGCTTTCACCAGTATATTTTAACCCTTGGAAAGTCAAAATTCAGTATTCGACAATACAATCACCTTGATTAATTCATATAGAATTGAAACTTTGTTACTAAATTCTGTTCCTCGGCAGTAGATTATGCAAAGTGGCATTTCATTTTAAGGCATGCCATAGAGGCTGGGCGCGGTTGCTTATGCCTGTAATCCTAGCACTCGGGGAGGCTGAGGTGAGTGGATTGCTTGAGCTCAGGAGTTTGCGTCTAGCCTGAGCAACAGTGCGACCCTGTCTCTAAAAATAGCCAGGTATTGTGGCAGGCACCTGTAGTCCTAGCTATTTGGGAGGCTGAGACAAGAGAATTGCTTGAGCCCAAGAGTTTGAGGTTGCTGTAAGCTATGATGCCACGACGCTCTATCAAGGATGATAAACTGAGACTCTGTCCCCAAAACAAAACAAAACAAAAGACATACTGCAGAACCTGAAAACACAACTAGTGGAGTATCCCATTCAATGCTAACAATCAAATCCAAGGACAACAACAGCATGAACTTGCCCAATACGTGTCTGAATAACTACTTGGCAGAGGAGAATGAAAGTTGCTTTACAGGAGCAACTGTCACATGTGGAGGCCAAGGGTAGAAAATGTCATCAACCAAGTTGTACATTTTGAAGACCCAGGAGAGGGAGACAGTTGCTGGTGGATTCCTTCATCTATGTCCTCTCTTCTGTGCCACATACATATATTTTGCTGTTAGGATTTAAGTCTTTAGATATTTATCCTCCTCCACAAGCTCTTGACTTCAAGACCACTATCCCAATCCCTAGGCCAGAGGTTGAATGAGTATTGGCTTAACTCACCCCTTCTCTCCTCTGTGCAGTACTTTAGCTATGGGTGTGTGATATAATCACAGCTCATGAAGTGTGAGAGAAGGCTAAAGGTATACACAGAAACACTGTTTCTCTCTGGAGATGTGTGGTTGTAAAACCTGGAGCTGCTGCAGCCATCTTGTGACCATGAGGAAGCTAGTAGAAGACACATAAGGTGCTGAGGATGGACAGCAGGGCGGAAAGGAAGAATTCAGATTCCTGAGGAAATCATTAACTTGCTGAGCTATGTAACAGAAGAGCATGTTTCTCTTTGGACTTTGTGCTTGTTTCTTGAAACATAGCAGGCATAGTTGCTTTACAGTTTGGATCTGACATGTTTTTAAAAGTTAATGTAAGTCTGTTTCTGCTGTTTCTTATTTTCACTGGATTTTCCTCCTGGAAACTTGTTTCCTGATTTGCCACTTGTACCTGTGCAAAGGCCACTGCCCTTGAAAAGCAATGTCTGGGGACCCTGGACAGCCTGGGAAGGAGGTGACTCCCAGACAGAGGCTTTGCATTTGCATCTGCCAGGCACCTGAGAGCTCCACTGATGAGGTCACCTTTAACCCATTACCTGGCTTACGATTCCCTAAGGCACTCTGGCCGGCAAATCTGCTCAAGGCAGTGAGGGTGGGGCTGCAGCCCAGACCCCTTCAGGGAAGCTTTTTCCTTCCTTCTTTTTAATTCCAGCTGTAGTCAGCACCTAGCAACCTTTCTGGAGGTTCCCTAGGATCAAGGGGGAAATAGAAGGTTTATTTTGGGTATATGACTTACCCTGACGGGGGGCCCTTGGCAGTATTAGGCTAAAGGAGGATCTCATGTAAGAACCTGCCACACCAGCCGGGCGTTGTGGTGGGCACCTATAGTCGCAGCTACTTGGGGGACTGAGGCAAGAGAATTGCTTAAGCCCAAGGGTTTGAGGTTGCTGTAGGCTGTGACACCACAGCACTCTACCCAGGGTGACATAGTGAAACTCTGTCTCAAAAAGAAAGAAAAGAAAAGAAAAGAACCTGCCAGACCTTGGATTTCTCTCCTTTCCTCTGGGAGGCCAAGGAACCAAAGCCCAGTCCTCTTATTTGTGGCAAAGCGTTGACATTCTCTGGCACAAAGATGTGCAAACATCATAGCAAGGAAGAAAATCAACAGTTACCAAAAGCAGTAGGTGTCTATCACTCTAGCTTTATTCTCTCTTAACTGCAACTCTGTCCCTAAGATTACCTGGTCCCATTCTATCACTCAAGATGTCCAGATAATGTGTAGAACTGGAGGAGAGTGAGGCAGCGAGGGAGAGGAAGGAGGGAGAGAAAGCCTGGTTCCAGGCTGTTCCCGCCAGGCCACCGCAGGCAGCTTGCTCCCTGTTTTCCGCGGTTCAGGGTCAGGCCAAGCCCATGGCGCAATGAGTGCTGAGGTTTCCTTGGACTGTGCATTTTCCTGCCAGGGCAGAATCTCAGCTTGTGACTAACACTGCCAAGATTATAGACTGTGCAGTATGTGTTTGGCCTGAAGTTTTCAAGCCAAAACCTTTAGTTAAAAATTGTACGGAGGGGCTCGGCGCCTGCGGAGTATGTATGGCACCAGCAACATACACCGAGGCTGGTGGATTCGAACTCAGCCAACTAAAAAACAATGACAACTGCAACAAAAAAATAGCTGGGCATTGTGGCAGGGGCCTGTAGTCCCCAGCTACTTGGAAGGCTGTAGCAAGAGAATCACTTAAGCCCAAGAGTTCGAGGTTGCTTGAGGTGTGACAACATGGCACTCTACCCAGGGTGACATAGTAAGACTCTGTCTCAAAAAAAAAAAAATTGTATGTAGAGATGCTGTAGTTTTGGTGACTATAAAGTCAATTTGTAGATATACCTTGGAAAGAGAGTGCTGGGAAGCCAGAGCCTCCTGGGTGCAGCCAAGTTGCTTTGCTTGTTTTTTCTTTATT